>CM075734.1:9984064-10225558 GCA_037974335.1 Prionace glauca
TCACGTGCTCACTGTGTGGAATAAACTTAAAGTAGAAGTGGAGGTTTGACTTCTAGGATAGAGTTGGCATAAATAATTAGAAAAAGAAAATATTGGAAATATACAGCAGGTCTGACAGCATCAGAAAGGAACAGCATTAACATTTCGAATTGATGACCTTTCATTAGAACTGAAAGATGCTCAAGTTCTGAGGAAGGTCATCCAAATGAAATGTTAACTCTGTTTTTCTCTAAAGGTGTTGCCATAATCTGCTCAGTATTTCCAGCATTTTCTGTATTTAACTGGTCTGGTTGCATATGTTAATATTGTAGTTAGACTGTTGCAGTTGTTGTACTCTTATCCAGTTGCAAGCACAGAATCAGAATCCTAATTTGTGTGAATTGCATTCCAAAATATAATCTAATAATATTGGGAGGGGGAATAGGGGCTGGAAGATTAGGGGAGATGTGCCAGTCAGTTTGTAGTTTAGTTGTTCTAACTGAAATCATTACACGTACCATATTTCCTGCAATTGTTTCTTTTCAAATGTTCAACCTTCATGTTGGGCTTTCCTGAAATTAGCTATGGGTCTGTATAGGAATGTGTGTAAGTAGTTCTGCTGGCTCAGGGAAACTTCCTGATGGGAGGCCAAATCCATTGGCAAGGTCGCAGCTATTCAGGAACTTGCAGATCATGATTTGCTCTCAGAACCATGAGAATAGTGTTACACACTTTAAATTCACCAGCTTGCCTTGGGCAGTTCATCTATGCCACACTTTTTGGTAGTTTTGCTTTCCTCAGTTCCATCTGTCATCTCTGGGAATTTATCTATTTTGGGCCTGTAGAGTTTGTGAGGCATGTTACATGAGCAGTGAGGGAGGAGCTTAAGTGCTGAGCTATATCATGTGAGGGTGAGTCAGATACTGGCAGATAGTGATATTTACACAACACCTGCTGCTTGGTTAAATTTATACTGTTTTGGTCCAGGTAATGGAAAGGTATGAAGTACCTGTGTACAGACCTGCAGGCTTGACTGACTCAAATGTTAACCCTTTCACCAATGAGCTGAATGCACTCCTTTTTCCTTTGATTTTTCTCTCTTCTCCCCAGACAACTAACTATTTGATGGACATTTGTTTTCAGCACGCTTGAGCAACTTGCACGGAGTATTTTGCACCTGTAGAGCACCACAGTTTTGCAGACTTTCACAACCAGTAGCTTATCACTTTAATGTAGGGCCCCCTGTCAACCTTTGATTAAAGAATATGTCTTTCCTGAGGCTGACTCATTCTCTGGAGGGCAGCGTAAATATAAAGTGTGAAAGCCTGAAATCCCTTGGGCTAAATTCTTCCAATTAAATATCCACTGTATTTTGAATGCCTTTATGTTTTAACCTTCATTATTGCACCTGGTAAATTATTCCAAATGATCTTCATTTTTGCGTAAATTTTTTTTCTTGATATCTGTCCTAAATTTATTTTTGACTGATAGAACATAGAACATTACAGCGCAGAACAGGCCCTTCAGCCCACGATGTTGCGCCGACCAGTTACAAAACAATGACCCACTAGCCTAAACCAATCCCTTTTCATCCATAAACCTATCCACAGATCTCTTAAAACGCCCCCAAACTAGGTGCATTTACAACTGCAGCTGGCAGGGCATTCCAGTCCCTCGCCACCCTCTGGGTAAAGAACCTACCCCTGACATCTGTCCTATAACTACCCCCCTTAATTTAAAATCGTGCCCCCTCGTGCTAGCTTTCTCCATCCTAAGATAAGCATAGAGAACCAGCATAGAACCCTACAGTGCAGAAACAGGCCCTTCGGCCCATCGAGTCTGCACCGAACACAATCCCACCCCAGACCCTATCCCCATATCCCTACACATTTACCTGCTAATCCCTCTAACCTACACATCCCAGGACACTAAGGGGCAATTTTAGCATAGCCAATGAACCTAACCCGCACATCTTTGGACTGTGGTAGGAAACCGGAGCACCCGGAGAAAACCCACGCAGACATGAGGAGAATGTGCAAACTCCACACAGGCAGTGACCCGAGCCGGGAATCGAACCCAGGACCCTGGAGCTGTGAAGCAGCAGTGCTAACCACTGTGCTACCGTGCCGCCCTTTTTTCCTAGAAAAAGGCTATCACTATCTACCCTCTCTAAACCTCTAATCATCTTATATGTTTCAATGAGATCCCCTCTTAGCCGCCTTCTTTCCAGCGAAAACAACCCCAAATCTCTCAGTCTCTCCTCATAGGATCTCCCCTCCATACCAGGCAACATCCTGGTAAACCTCCTCTGCACCCTCTCCAAAGCCTCTACATCCTTCCTGTAATGTGGGGACCAGAACTGCACACAGTACTCCAAGTGCGGGCCGCACCAGAGTTGTGTACAGTTGCATCATGACGCTGCGACTCCTAAATTCAATCCCCCTACCAATAACCGCCAACACACCGTATGCCTTCTTAACAACTTTATCTACTTGATTCCCAACTTTCAGGGATCTATGTACACATACACCTAGATCCCTCTGCTCCTCCACACTACTCAAAGTCCTCCCGTTAGCCCTATACTCAACACATCTGTTATTCCTACCGAAATGAATTACCTCACACTTCTCCACATTAAACTCCATCCGCCACCTCTCAGCCCAGCTCTGCAACCTTTCTAAGTCATCCTGCAAACTATGACACCCTTCCTCACAATCTACCACACCTCCGACTTTGGTGTCATCAGCAAACTTACTAATCCACCCAACATATACCCTCATCCAGATCATTAGTAAAAATTACAAACAGCAGTGGCCCCAAAACAGATCCCTGAGGCACACCACTCGTAACTGAACTCCATGACGAATATTTACCATCAACCACCACCCTCTGTCTCCTATCTGCTAGCCAATTCCTAAATCCAATTCCCTAGATCACCCCCAATCCCATACATCTGCATTTTCTGCAGAAGCCTACCATGGTGAACCTTATCAAATGCCTTGCTAAAATCCCATATACACCACATCAACTGCCTTACCCCTATCCACCTCTTGGTCACTTTCTCAAAGAACTCGATAAGGTTAGTAAGGCATGACCTACCCGCTACAAAACCATGCTGACTGTCTCTAATCAACTCATTACTTTCCAATAACTATAAATCCTGTCTCGAATAATCCTGTCCCCCTTATCCACGCCCCCGCTACCCACACACATCACTGTCCCCCTTATCCACACCCCCACTACCCACACACATCACTGTCCCCCTTATCCACCCCCGCTACCCACACACATCACTGGCCCCCTTATCCACCCCCTACCCCACACACATTACTGTCCCCCTTATCCACTCGTCCGCTACCCACACACATCACTGTCCCCCCTTATCAACCCCCCTACCCACACACATCACTGTCCCCCTTATCCACCTCCCCACTACCCACTAACATCACTGTCCCCTTTATCCACCTCCCCACTACCCACACACATCACTGTCCCCCTTATCCACTCCCCCACTACCCAAACACATCTCTGTCCCCCCTTATCCACTCCCCCAATACCCACACACATCACTTATCCACCTCCCCCCCCACTACCCACACACATCATTGTCCCCCCTTACCCACCCACCCCACTACCCACACACATCACTGTCCCCCTTATCCACACCCCCACTACCCACCACACATCACTGACCCCATATCCTCCTCCCCACTACCCTCACACATCACTGTCCCCCTTATCCACACACCCCATTACCCACACACATCACTGTCCCCCTTATCCACACCCCCACTACCCACACACATCACTGTCCCCCATATCCACCTCCCCACTACCCTCACACATTACTGTCCCCCTTATCCACACACCCCATTAACCTCACACATCACTGTCCCCCTTATGCACACGCCCCATTACCCCACACACATCACTGTCCCCCTAATCCACCCCGCCATTACCCACACAAATCACTGTCCCCCATATCCACCTCCCCACTACCCTCACACATCACTGTCCCCCTTATCTACCCATCACTACCCACACACATCACTGTCCCCCTTATCCACACACCCCATTACCCACACACATCACTGTCCCCCTATTCCACCCCCCCACTACCCACACACATCACTGTCCCCCTTATCCACCTCCCCACTACCCTCACACATCACTGTTCCCCTTATCCAACCCCCACTACCCACACACATCACTGTCCCCTTATCCACACACCCCATTACCCACACACATCACTATCGCCCTTATCCACCTCCCCACTACCCCACACACATCGCTGCCCCCTTATCCAACCCCCCAATACCCACACACATCACTGTCCCCCTTATCCACCTCCCCGCTACCCACATACATCACTGTCCCCCTTATCCACCTCCCCACTACCCACACATATCACTGTCCCCCTTATCCACCCCTCCACTACCCACACACATCATTGTCCCCCTTATCCACCCCCCAACTATCCACACACATCACTGTCCCCCTTATCCATCTCCCCAATACCCACACACATCATTGTCCCCCTTATCCACCCCCCAACTATCCACACACATCACTGTCCCCCTTATCCATCTCCCCACTACCCACACACATCACTATCCCCGTTATCCACTTCCTCACTACCCTCACACATCACTGTCCCCCTTATCCACCCCTCCACTACCCACACACATCACTGTCCCCCTTATCCAAGCCCCCAATACCCACACACATCACTGTCCCCATTATCCACCTCCCCACTACCCACACACATCACTATCCCCGTTATCCACCTCCCCACTACCCACACACATCACTGACCCCCTTATCCACCCCCCCACTACCCACACACATCACTGTCCCACTATCCACCCCCCCACTACCCACACACATCACTGTCCCACTTATCCACCCCCCCACTACCCCACACACATCACTATCCCCGTTATCCACCTCCCCACTACCCACACACATCACTGACCCCCTTATCCACCCCCCCACTACCCACACACATCACTGTCCCACTTATCCACCCCCCCAATACCCACACACATCACTTGCCCCCTTATCCACCCCCCCCACTAACCACACACATCACTATCACCGTTATCCACCTCCCCACTACCACACACATCACTATCCCCCTTATCCAACCCCCCAATACCCACACACATCACTGGCCCCCTTATCCACCCCCCCTCCCCAAACACATCACTGTCCCCCTTATCCACACCCCCATTACCCACACACATCACTGTCCTCTTATCCACCTCCCTACTACCCACACACATCACTGTCCCCCTTATACATCCGCCCCCACTACCCAAACACATCACTGTCCCCCTTATCCACCTCCCCACAATCCACACACATCACTGTCCCCCTTATCCACCCCCCCCACTAACCACACTCATCACTATCCTCTTATCCACCTCCCTACTACCCACACACATCACTGTCCCCCTTATACATCCGCCCCCACTACCCAAACACATCACTGTCCCCCTTATCCACCTCCCCACTATCCACACACATCACTGTCCCCCTTATCCACTTCCCCACTACCCACACACATCACTATGCCCCTTATCCACTCACCCAGTACCCACACACATCACTGTCCCCCTTATCCACCTCCCCACTATCCACACACATCACTGTCCCCCTTATCCACTTCCCCACTACCCACACACATCACTGTCCCCCTTATCCACCTCCCCACTATCCACACACATCACTGTCCCCCTTATCCACTTCCCCACTACCCACACACATCACTATGCCCCTTATCCACTCACCCAGTACCCACACACATCACTGTCCCCCATATCCACCTCCCCACTACCCACACACATCACTGTCCCCCCTTATCCACCTCCCCACTGCCCCACACACATCATTGTCCCCCTTATCCACCTCCCCACTACCCACACACATCACTGTCCCCCTTATCCACCTCCCCACTATCCACACACATCACTGTCCCCCTTATCCACTTCCCCACGAACCACACACATCACTATCCCCCTTATCCACCCCCCCCACTACTCACACACATCACTGTCCCCCTTATCCACCTCCCCACGAACCACACACATCACTATCCCCCTTATCCACCTCCCCACTACCCACACACATCACTGTCCCCCTTATCCACCTCCCCACTATCCACACACATCACTGTCCCCCTTATCCACCTCCCCCACTACCCACACACATCACTGTCCCCCTTATCCACCTCCCCACTATCCACACACATCACTGTCCCCCTTATCCACCTCCCCACTACCCACACACATCACTGTCCCCCTTATCCACCTCCCCACTACCCACACACATCACTGTCCCCCTTATCCACCTCCCCACTATCCACACACATCACTGTCCCCCTTATCCACCTCCCCACTACCCACACACATCACTGTCCCCCTTATCAACCTCCCCACTATCCACACACATCACTGTCCCCCTTATCCACTTCCCCACGAACCACACACATCACTATCCCCCTTATCCACTTCCCTACTACCCACACACATCACTGTCCCCCTTATCCACTTCCCCACGAACCACACACATCACTATCCCCCTTATCCACTTCCTACTACCCACACACATCACTGTCCCCCTTATCCACCTCCCCACGAACCACACACATCACTATCCCCCTTATCCACCTCCCCACTACCCACACACATCACTGTCCCCCTTATCCACCTCCCCACTATCCACACACATCACTGTCCCCCTTATCCACCCCCCACTACCCACACACATCACTGTCCCCCTTATCCACCTCCCCACTATCCACACACATCACTATCCCCCTTATCCACCCCCCTACCCACACACATCACTGTCCCCCTTATCCACACCCCCCACTATCTACACACATCACTGTCCCCCTTATCCGCCACCACCACTACCCACACACATCACTGTCCCCCTTATCCACTCCCCTGCTACCCACACACATCACTATCCCCCTTATCCACCTCCCCACTACCCACACACATCACTGTCCCCCTTATCCACTCCCCTGCTACCCACACACATCACTATCCCCCTTATCCACCTCCCCACTACCCATACACATCACTGTCCCCCTTATCCACACCCCCCACTATCTACACACATCACTGTCCCCCTTATCCGCCACCACCACTACCCACACACATCACTGTCCCCCTTATCCACCCCCCGACCCACACACATCACTGTCCCCCTTATCCACCTCCCCACTACACACACACATCACTGTCCCCCTTATCCGCCACCCCCACAACCCACACACATCACTGTCCCCCTTATCCATCCCCCTACCCACACACATCACTGTCCCCCTTATCCACCCCCCCTACCCACCACCACATCACTGTCCCCCTTATCCACACCCCCCACTACCCACACACATCACTGTCCCCCTTATCCATCCCCCCCACTACCCACACACATCACTGTCCCCCCTTATCCACACCCCCCACTACCCACACACATCACTGTCCCCCTTATCCACCCCCCCACTACCTACACACATCACTGTCCCCCTTATCCGCCCCCCCCACTTACCCACACACATCACTGTCCCCCTTATCCACCTCCCCACTACCCACACACATCACTGTCCCCCTTATCCACACCCCCACCACCCACACACATCACTGTCCCCCTTATCCACCCACCCCACTACCCACACACATCACTGTCCCACTTATCCAACTCCCCACTACCCACACACATCATTGTCCCCCTTATCCACCCCCCCCACTACCCACACACATCACTGTCCTCCTTATCCACACCCCATTACCCACACATATCACTGTCCCCCTTATCCACCTCCCCCACTACCCACACACATCACTGTCCCCCTTATCCACCTCCCCACTACCCACACACACCACTGTCCCCCTTATCCACCTCCCCACTACCCACACACATCACTGTCCCCCTTTTCCACCTCCCCACTACCCACATACATCACTGTCCCCCTTATCCACACCCCCACCACCCACACACATCACTGTCCCCCTTATCCACCCCCCAAAACCCACACACATCACTGTCCCACTTATCCACCTCCCCACTACCCACACACATCACTGTCCCCCTTATCCACCTCCCCAATACCCACACACATCACTTGCCCCCTTATCCACCCCCCCACTACCCACACACATGACTATCCCCGTTATCCACCCCCCCAATACCCACACACATCACTGTCCCCCTTATCCACCCCCCCTCCCCAAACACATCACTGTCCCCCTTATCCACACCCCCACTACCCACACACATCACTAGAACATATAACATAGAACATTACAGTGCAGAACAGGCCCTTCGGCCCAAGATGTTGCGCTGACCAGTTACAAAATAATGACCCACTAGCCTAAACCAATCCCTTTTCATCCATAAACTTATCCACAGATCTCTTAAACGCCCCCAAACTAGGTGCATTTACAACTGCAGCTGGCAGGGCATTCCAGTCCCTCACCACCCACTGGTAAAGAACCTACCCCTGACATCTGTCCGATAACTACCCCCCCCTAATTTAAAATCGTGCCCCCTCGTGCTAGCTTTCTCCATCCTAGGAAAAAGGCTATCACTATCTACCCTCTCTAAACCTCTAATCATCTTATATGTTTCAATGAGATCCCCTCTTAGCCGCCTTCTTTCCAGCGAAAACAACCCCAAATCTCTCAGTCTCTCCTCATAGGATCTCCCCTCCATACCAGGCAACATCCTGGTAAACCTCCTCTGCACCCTCTCCAAAGCCTCTACATCCTTCCTGTAATGTGGGGACCAGAACTGCACACAGTACTCCAAGTGCGGCCGCACCAGAGTTGTGTACAGTTGCATCATGACGCTGCGACTCCTAAATTCAATCCCCCTACCAATAACCGCCAACACACCGTATGCCTTCTTAACAACTTTATCTACTTGATTCCCAACTTTCAGGGATCTATGTACACATACACCTAGATCCCTCTGCTCCTCCACACTACTCAAAGTCCTCCCGTTAGCCCTATACTCAACACATCTGTTATTCCTACCGAAATGAATTACCTCACACTTCTCCACATTAAACTCCATCCGCCACCTCTCAGCCCAGCTCTGCAACCTTTCTAAGTCATCCTGCAAACTATGACACCCTTCCTCACAATCTACCACACCTCCGACTTTGGTGTCATCAGCAAACTTACTAATCCACCCAACTATACCCTCATCCAGATCATTAATAAAAATTACAAACAGCAGTGGCCCCAAAACAGATCCCTGAGGCACACCACTCGTAACTGAACTCCATGACGAATATTTACCATCAACCACCACCCTCTGTCTCCTATCTGCTAGCCAATTCCGAATCCAATTACCTAGATCACCCCCAATCCCATACATCTGCATTTTCTGCAGAAGCCTACCATGGTGAACCTTATCAAATGCCTTGCTAAAATCCATATACACCACATCAACTGCCTTACCCCTATCCACCTCTTTGGTCACTTTCTCAAAGAACTCGATAAGGTTAGTAAGGCATGACCTACCCGCTACAAAACCATGCTGACTGTCTCTAATCAACTCATTACTTTCCAAATAACTATAAATCCTGTCTCTAATAATTCTGTCCCCCTTATCCACGCCCCCGCTACCCACACACATCACTGTCCCCTTATCCACACCCCCCACTACCCACACACATCACTGTCCCCCTTATTCACACCCTACCCACACACATCACTGGCCCCCTTATCCACCCCCCTACCCACATCACGTGCTCACTGTGTATCCACTCGTCCGCTACCCACACACATCACTGTCCCCCTTATCCACCCCCCCTACCCACACACAATCACTGTCCCCCTTATCCACCTCCCACTACCCACACACATCACTGTCCCCCTTTATCCACCTCCCCACTACCCACACACATCACTGTCCCCCTTATCCACTCCCCCACTACCCAAACACATCTCTGTCCCCCTTATCCACTCCCCCACTACCACACACATCACTTATCCACCTCCCCCCACTACCCACACTCATCACTGTCCCCCTTATCCACCTCCCCACTACCCACACACATCATTGTCCCCCTTATCCACCACCCCACTACCCACACACATCACTGTCCCCCTTATCCACCCCCCCCACTACCCACACACATCACTGTCCCCCTAATCAACCCCCCCCACTACCCACACACATTACTGTCCCCTTAATCCACCCACCCACTACCCACACACATCACTGTCCCCCATATCCTCCACCTCACTACCCTCACACATCACTGTCCCCCTTATCCACACAGCCCATTACCCACACACATCACTGTCCCCCTTATCCACACCCCCACTACCCACACACATCACTGTCCCCCATATCCACCTCCCCACTACCCCCACACATTACTGTCCCCCTTATCCACACACCCCATTAACCTCACACATCACTGTCCCCCTTATCCACACAGCCCATTACCCACACACATCACTGTCGCCCTAATCCACCCCCCCACTACCCACACACATCACTGTCCCCCTTATCCACCCCTACTACACACACACATCACTGTCCCCCTTATCCACACACCCCATTACCCACACACATCACTATCCCCCTTATCCACCTCCCCACTACCCACATACATCACTGTCCCCCTTATACACCTCCCCACTACCCACACACATCACTGTCCCCCTTATCCACCCCCCCACTACCCACACACATCACTGTCCACCTTATCCACCTCCCCACTACCCACACACATCATTGTCCCCCTTATCCACCCCCCCACCACCCACACACATCACTGTCCCCCTTATCCACCTCCCCAATACCCACACACATCACTTGCCCCCTTATCCACTCCCCCACTACCCACACACATCAGTATCCCCGTTATCCACCTCCCCACTACCCACACACATCACTGTCCCCCTTATCCACCCCCCCTCCCCAAACACCTCACTGTCCCCCTTATCCACCTCCCCACTACACACACACATCACTATCCCCGTTATCCACCTCCCCACTAACCACACACATCACTGTCCCACTTATCCACCTCCCCACTACCCACGCATATCACTGTCCCCCTTGTCCACTCCCCCACTACCCACATACAACACTGTCCCCCTTATCCACCTCCCCACTACCCACACACATCACAGTCCCCCTTATCCACCTCCCCACTACCCACACACATCACTGTCCCCCTTATCCACCTCCCCAATACCCACACACATCACTGGCCCCCTTATCCAACCCCCTCCCCAAACACATCACTGTCCCCCTTATCCACACCCCCACTTCCCACACACATCACTGTCCCCCGTATCCACCCCTCCATTACCCACTCACATCACTATCCCCCTTATCCGCCTCACCACTGCCCAGACACATCACTGTCCCCCTTATACACCTCCCCACTACCCACACACATCACTGTCCCCCTTATACATCCGCCCCCACTACCCAAACACATCACTGTCCCCCTTATCCACTCCCCCACTACCGACACACATCACTATGCCCCTTATCCACTCGCCCACTACCCACACACATCACTGTCCCCCTTATCCACTCCCCACTATCCACACACATCACTGTCCCCCTTATCCACTCCCCCACTACCCACACACATCACTATGCCCCTTATCCACTCGCCCACTACCCACACACATCACTGTCCCCCTTATCCACCTCCCCACTATCCACACACATCACTGTCCCCCTTCTCCACTCGCCCACTACCCACACACATCACTGTCCCCCTTATCCACCTCCCCACTATCCACACACATCACTGTCCCCCTTCTCCACTCGCCCACTACCCACACACATCACTATGCCCCTTATCCACTCGCCCACTACCCACACACATCACTGTCCCCCTTATCCACCTCCCCACTATCCACACACATCACTGTCCCCCTTCTCCACTCGCCCACTACCCACACACATCACTGTCCCCCTTATCCACTTCCCTACTACCCACACACATCACAATCCCCCTTATCCAGCCCCCTACCCACACACAACACTGTCCCCCTTATCCACTCCCCTGCTACCCACACACATCACTATCCCCCTTATCCACCTCCCCACTACCCACACACATCACTGTCCCCCTTATCCACACCCCCCACTACCTACACACATCACTGTCCCCCTTATCCGCCACCCCCACTACGCACACACATCACTGTCCCCCTTATCCAACCCCTACCCACACACATCACTGTCCCCCTTATCCACCCCCCTACCCACACACATCACTGTCCCCCTTATCCACACCCCCCACTACACACACACATCACTGTCCCCCTTATCCAACCCCTACCCACACACATCACTGTCCCCCTTATCCACCCCCCTACCCACACACATCACTGTCCCCCTTATCCACCTCCCCACTATCCACACACATCACTGTCCCCCTTCTCCACTCCCCCACTACCCACACACATCACTGTCCCCCTTATCCACACCCCCCACTACACACACACATCACTGTCCCCCTTATCCACCTCCCCACTATCCACACGCATCACTGTCCCCCTTCTCCACTCCCCCACTACCCACAAACATCACTGTCCCCCTTATCCACTTCCCTACTACCCACACACATCACAATCCCCCTTATCCACCCCCCTACCCACACACATCACTGTCCTCCTTATCCACTCCCCTGCTACCCACACACATCACTGTCCCCCTTATCGACCCCCCCACTACCCACACACATCACTGTCCCCCTAATCCGACACCCCCACTACGCACACACATCACTGTCCCCCTTATCCACCCCCCTACCCACACACATCACTGTCCCCCTTATCCACCCCCCTACCCACACACATCACTGTCCCCCTTATCCACCCCCCTACCCACACACATCACTGTCCCCCTTATCCACACCCCCCACTACCCACACACATCACTGTCCCCCTTATCCACCCCCCCAACTACCTACACACATCACTGTCCCCCTTATCTGCCCCCCCCCTACCCACACACATCACTGTCCCACTTATCCACACCCCCACTACCCACACACGTCACTGTCCCCCTTATCCACCCACCCCACTACCCACGAACATCACTGTCCCCCTTATCCACACCCCATTACCCACACATATCACTGTCCCCCTTATCCACCTCCCCCACTACCCACACACATCACTGTCCCCCTTATCCACCTCCCCACTACCCACACACACCACTGTCCCCCTTATCCACTTCCCCACTACCCACACACATCACTGTCCCCCTTATCCACCTCCCCACTACCCACAGACATCACTGTCCCCCTTATCCACCTACCCCACTACCCACACACATCACTGTCCCCCTTATCCACACCCCTACCGCCCACACACATCACTGGCCCCCTTATCCATCTCCCCACTACCCACACACATCACTGTCCCCTTTATCCACCTCCCGACTACCCACACACATCACGGTCCCCCTTATCCACACCCCCACCACCCACACACAGCACTGTCCCCCTTATCCACCCCCCCAAAACCCACACACATCACTGTCCCACTTATCCACCCCCCCACTACCCACACACATCACTGTCCCCCTTATCCACCTCCCCAATACACACACACATCACTTGCCCCCTTATCCACCCCCCCACTACCCATCAACATTACTATCCCCGTTATCTACCGCCCCACTACCCACACACATCACTATCCTCCTTATCCAACCCCCCAATACCCACACACATCACGGGCCCCCTTATCCATCCCCCATCCCCAAACACATCACTGTCCCCCTTATCCACACCCCCACTACCCACACACATCACTGTCCCCCTTATCCACCCCTCCACTACTCACACACATCACTGGCCCCCTTATCCACCCCCTCTCCCCAAACACATCACTATCCCCCTTATCCACCTCCCCACTACCCAGACACATCACTGTCCCCCTTATCCACCTCCCCACTACCCACACACATCACTGTCCCCCTTATACATCCGCCCCCACTACCCAAACACATCACTGTCCCCCTTATCCACTACCTACACACATCACTGTCCCCCTTATCCACCTCCCCACTATCCACACACATCACTGTCCCCCTTATCCACTTCCCCACTACCCACACACATCACTGTCCCCCTTATACATCCGCCCCCACTACCCAAACACATCACTGTCCCCCTTATCCACTACCTACACACATCACTGTCCCCCTTATCCACCTCCCCACTACCCAGACACATCACTGTCCCCCTTATCCACCCCTCCACTACCCACACACATCACTGGCCCCCTTATCCACCCCCTCTCCCCAAACACATCACTGTCCCCCTTATCCACTACCTACACACATCACTGTCCCCCTTATCCACCTCCCCACAACCCACACACATCACTGTCCCCCTTATACATCCGCCCCCACTACCCAAACACATCACTGTCCCCCTTATCCACTACCTACACACATCACTGTCCCCCTTATCCACCCCCCCACTACCCACACACATCACTGTCCCCCTTATACATCCGCCCCCACTACCCAAAAACATCACTGTCCCCCTTATCCACTACCTACACACATCACTGTCCCCCTTATCCACCTCCCCACTATCCACACACATCACTGTCCCCCTTATCCACTTCCCCACTACCCACACACATCACTCTGCCCCTTATCCACTCCCCCACTACCCACACACATCACTGACCCCCTTATCCACCTCCCCACTATCCACACACATCACTGTCCCCCTTATCCACCTCCCCACTACCCACACACATCACTATCCCCCTTATCCACTCCCCCACTACCCACACACATCACTGTCCCCCTTATCCACCTCCCCACTACCCACACACATCACTATCCCCCTTATCCACTCCCCACTACCCACACACACCACTGTCCCCCTTATCCACTCCCCCACTCCCCACACACATCACTATCCCCCTTATCCACTCCCCCACTACCCACACACATCACTATCCCCCTTATCCACTCCCCCACTACCCACACACATCACTAAACCCCTTATCCACCTCCCCACTACCCACACACATCACAATCCCCCTTATCCAGCCCCCTACCCACACACATCACTGTCCCCCTTATCCACTCCCCTGCTACCCACACACATCACTATCCCCCTTACCCACCTCCCCACTACCCACACACATCACTGTCCCCCATATCCACACCCCCCACTACCTACACACATCACTGTCCCCCTTATCCGCCACCCCCACTACGCACACACATCACTGTCCCCCTTATCCAACCCCTACCCACACACATCACTGCCCCCCTTATCCACCCCCCTACCCACACACATTACTGTCCCCCTTATCCACACCCCCCACTACACACACACATCACTGTCCCCCTTATCCACCTCCCCACTATCCACACACATCACTGTCCCCCTTCTCCACTCCCCCACTACCCACACACATCACTGTCCCCCTTATCCACACCCCCCACTACACACACACATCATTGTCCCCCTTATCCACCTCCCCACTACCACACGCATCACTGTCCCCCTTCTCCACTCCCCCACTACCCACAAACATCACTGTCCCCCTTATAAACTTCCCTACTACCCACACACATCACAATCCCCCTTATCCACCCCCCTACCCACACACATCACTGTCCTCCTTATCCACTCCCCTGCTACCCACACACATCACTGTCCCCCTTATCCACACCCCCCACTACCTACGCACATCACTGTCCCCCTAATCCGCCACCCCCACTACGCACACACATCACTGTCCCCCTTATCCACCCCCCTACCCACACACATCACTGTCCCCCTTATCCACCCACCTACCCACACACATCACTGTCCCCCTTATCCACCCCCCTACCCACACACATCACTGTCCCCCTTATCCACACCCCCCACTACCCACACACATCACTGTCCCCCTTACCCAACCCCCCAACTACCTACACACATCACTGTCCCCCTTATCTGCCCCCCCCTACCCACAAACATCACTGTCACACTTGTCCACACCCCCACTACCCACACACGTCACTGTCCCCCTTATCCACCCACCCCACTACCCACGAACATCACTGTCCCCCTTATCCACACCCCATTACCCACACATATCACTGTCCCCCTTATCCACCTCCCCCACTACCCACACACATCACTGTCCCCCTTATCCACCTCCCCACTACCCACACACACCACTGTCCCCCTTATCCACCTCCCCAATACACACACACATCACTTGCCCCCTTATCCACCCCCCCACTACCCATCAACATTACTATCCCCGTTATCTACCGCCCCACTACCCACACACATCACTATCCTCCTTATCCAACCCCCCAATACCCACACACATCACGGGCCCCCTTATCCATCCCCCATCCCCAAACACATCACTGTCCCCCTTATCCACACCCCCACTACCCACACACATCACTGTCCCCCTTATCCACCCCTCCACTACTCACACACATCACTGGCCCCCTTATCCACCCCCTCTCCCCAAACACATCACTATCCCCCTTATCCACCTCCCCACTACCCAGACACATCACTGTCCCCCTTATCCACCTCCCCACTACCCACACACATCACTGTCCCCCTTATACATCCGCCCCCACTACCCAAACACATCACTGTCCCCCTTATCCACTACCTACACACATCACTGTCCCCCTTATCCACCTCCCCACTATCCACACACATCACTGTCCCCCTTATCCACTTCCCCACTACCCACACACATCACTGTCCCCCTTATACATCCGCCCCCACTACCCAAACACATCACTGTCCCCCTTATCCACTACCTACACACATCATTGTCCCCCTTATCCACCTCCCCACTACCCAGACACATCACTGTCCCCCTTATCCACCCCTCCACTACCCACACACATCACTGGCCCCCTTATCCACCCCCTCTCCCCAAACACATCACTGTCCCCCTTATCCACTACCTACACACATCACTGTCCCCCTTATCCACCTCCCCACAACCCACACACATCACTGTCCCCCTTATACATCCGCCCCCACTACCCAAACACATCACTGTCCCCCTTATCCACTACCTACACACATCACTGTCCCCCTTATCCACCCCCCCACTACCCACACACATCACTGTCCCCCTTATACATCCGCCCCCACTACCCAAAAACATCACTGTCCCCCTTATCCACTACCTACACACATCACTGTCCCCCTTATCCACCTCCCCACTATCCACACACATCACTGTCCCCCTTATCCACTTCCCCACTACCCACACATATCACTCTGCCCCTTATCCACTCCCCCACTACCCACACACATCACTGACCCCCTTATCCACCTCCCCACTATCCACACACATCACTGTCCCCCTTATCCACCTCCCCACTACCCACACACATCACTATCCCCCTTATCCACTCCCCCACTACCCACACACATCACTGTCCCCCTTATCCACCTCCCCACTACCCACACACATCACTATCCCCCTTATCCACTCCCCACTACCCACACACACCACTGTCCCCCTTATCCACTCCCCCACTCCCCACACACATCACTATCCCCCTTATCCACTCCCCCACTACCCACACACATCACTATCCCCCTTATCCACTCCCCCACTACCCACACACATCACTAAACCCCTTATCCACCTCCCCACTACCCACACACATCACAATCCCCCTTATCCAGCCCCCTACCCACACACATCACTGTCCCCCTTATCCACTCCCCTGCTACCCACACACATCACTATCCCCCTTACCCACCTCCCCACTACCCACACACATCACTGTCCCCCATATCCACACCCCCCACTACCTACACACATCACTGTCCCCCTTATCCGCCACCCCCACTACGCACACACATCACTGTCCCCCTTATCCAACCCCTACCCACACACATCACTGCCCCCCTTATCCACCCCCCTACCCACACACATTACTGTCCCCCTTATCCACACCCCCCACTACACACACACATCACTGTCCCCCTTATCCACCTCCCCACTATCCACACACATCACTGTCCCCCTTCTCCACTCCCCCACTACCCACACACATCACTGTCCCCCTTATCCACACCCCCCACTACACACACACATCATTGTCCCCCTTATCCACCTCCCCACTACCACACGCATCACTGTCCCCCTTCTCCACTCCCCCACTACCCACAAACATCACTGTCCCCCTTATAAACTTCCCTACTACCCACACACATCACAATCCCCCTTATCCACCCCCCTACCCACACACATCACTGTCCTCCTTATCCACTCCCCTGCTACCCACACACATCACTGTCCCCCTTATCCACACCCCCCACTACCTACGCACATCACTGTCCCCCTAATCCGCCACCCCCACTACGCACACACATCACTGTCCCCCTTATCCACCCCCCTACCCACACACATCACTGTCCCCCTTATCCACCCACCTACCCACACACATCACTGTCCCCCTTATCCACCCCCCTACCCACACACATCACTGTCCCCCTTATCCACACCCCCCACTACCCACACACATCACTGTCCCCCTTACCCAACCCCCCAACTACCTACACACATCACTGTCCCCCTTATCTGCCCCCCCCTACCCACAAACATCACTGTCACACTTGTCCACACCCCCACTACCCACACACGTCACTGTCCCCCTTATCCACCCACCCCACTACCCACGAACATCACTGTCCCCCTTATCCACACCCCATTACCCACACATATCACTGTCCCCCTTATCCACCTCCCCCACTACCCACACACATCACTGTCCCCCATATCCACCTCCCCACTACCCACACACATCACTGTCCCCCTTATCCACCTCCCCACTACCCACACACACCACTGTCCCCCTTATCCACCTCCCCACTACCCACACACATCACTGTCCCCCTTATCCACCTCCCCACTACCCACAGACATCACTGTCCCCCTTATCCACCTACCCCACTACCCACACACATCACTGTCCCCCTTATCCACACCCCTACCACCCACACACATCACTGGCCCCCTTATCCATCTCCCCACTACCCACACACATCACTGTCCCCTTTATCCACCTCCCGACTACCCACACACATCACGGTCCCCCTTATCCACACCCCCACCACCCACACACAGCACTGTCCCCCTTATCCACCCCCCCAAAACCCACACACATCACTGTCCCACTTATCCACCCCCCCACTACCCACACACATCACTGTCCCCCTTATCCACCTCCCCAATACCCACACACATCACTTGCCCCCTTATCCACCCCCCCACTACCCATCAACATTACTATCCCCGTTATCTACCGCCCCACTACCCACAAACATCACTATCCTCCTTATCCAACCCCCCTACCCACACACATCACGGGCCCCCTTATCCATCCCCCATCCCCAAACACATCACTGTCCCCCTTATCCACACCCCCACTACCCACACACATCACTGTCCCCCTTATCCACCCCTCCACTACCCACACACATCACTGGCCCCCTTATCCACCCCGTCTCCCCAAACACATCACTATCCCCCTTATCCATCTCCCCACTACCCAGACACATCACTGTCCCCCTTATCCACCTCCCCACTACTCACACACATCACTGTCCCCCTTATCCACCTCCCCACTACCCACACACATCACTGTCCCCCTTATACATCTGCCCCCACTACCCAAACACATCACTGTCCCCCTTATCCACTACCTACACACATCACTGTCCCCCTTATCCACCTCCCCACTACCCAGACACATCACTGTCCCCCTTATCCACCTCCCCACTACCCACACACATCACTGTCCCCCTTATCCACCTCCCCACTACCCACACACATCACTGTCCCCCTTATACATCCGCCCCCACTACGCAAAAACATCACTGTCCCCCTTATCCACTACCTACACACATCACTGTCCCCCTTATCCACCTCCCCACTATCCACACACATCACTGTCCCCCTTATCTACTTCCCCACTACCCACACACATCACTCTGCCCCTTATCCACTCCCCCACTACCCACACACATCACTGTCCCCCTTATCCACCTCCCCACTATCCACACACATCACTGTCCCCCTTATCCACCTCCCCACTACCCACACACATCACTATCCCCCTTATCCACTCCCCCACTACCCACACACATCACTGTCCCCCTTATCCACCTCCCCACTAGCCACACACATCACTATCCCCCTTATCCACCCCCCTACCCACACAAATCACAGTCCCTCTTATCCACTCCCCCACTACCCACATACATCACTATCCACCTTATCCACCTCCCCACTACCCACACACATCACTGTCCCCCTTATCCAGTCCCCCGCTACCCACACACATCACTGTCCCCCTTAACCACACCCCCACTACCCACACACATCACTGTCCTCCTTATCCACCCCCCTACCCACACACATCACTGGCCCCCTTATCCACCCCCCTACCTACACACATCACTGTCCCCCTTATCCGCCCCCCCCACTACACACACATCACTGTCCCCCTTATCCACCTCCCCACTACACACACACACATCACTGTCCCCCTTATCCAACTCCCCACTACCCACACACATCACTGTCCCCCTTATCCACACCCCCACCACCCACACACATCACTGTCCCACTTATCCACCTCCCCACTACCCACACACATCATTGTCCCCCTTATCCACCCCCCCACTACCCACACACGTCACTGTCCCCCTTATCCACCCACCCCACTAGCCACACACATCACTGTCCCCCTTATCCACACCCCATTACCCACAGATATCACTGTCCCCCTTATCCACCTCCCCCACTACCCACACACATCACTGTCCCCCTTATCCACCTCCCCACTATCCACACACATCACTGTCCCCCTTATCCACCTCCCCACTACCCACAGACATCACTGTCCCCCTTATCCACCTACCCCACTACCCACACACATCACTGTCCCCCTTATCCACACCCCCCACTACACACACACATCATTGTCCCCCTTATCCACCTCCCCACTACCACACGCATCACTGTCCCCCTTCTCCACTCCCCCACTACCCACAAACATCACTGTCCCCCTTATAAACTTCCCTACTACCCACACACATCACAATCCCCCTTATCCACCCCCCTACCCACACACATCACTGTCCTCCTTATCCACTCCCCTGCTACCCACACACATCACTGTCCCCCTTATCCACACCCCCCACTACCTACGCACATCACTGTCCCCCTAATCCGCCACCCCCACTACGCACACACATCACTGTCCCCCTTATCCACCCCCCTACCCACACACATCACTGTCCCCCTTATCCACCCCCCTACACACACACATCACTGTCCCCCTTATCCACACCCCCCACTACCCACACACATCACTGTCCCCCTTATCCACCCCCCCAACTACCTACACACATCACTGTCCCCCTTATCTGCCCCCCCCTACCCACACACATCACTGTCACACTTATCCACACCCCCACTACCCACACACGTCACTGTCCCCCTTATCCACCCACCCCACTACCCACGAACATCACTGTCCCCCTTATCCACACCCCATTACCCACACATATCACTGTCCCCCTTATCCACCTCCCCCACTACCCACACACATCACTGTCCCCCATATCCACCTCCCCACTACCCACACACATCACTGTCCCCCTTATCCACCTCCCCACTACCCACACACACCACTGTCCCCCTTATCCACCTCCCCACTACCCACACACATCACTGTCCCCCTTATCCACCTCCCCACTACCCACAGACATCACTGTCCCCCTTATCCACCTACCCCACTACCCACACACATCACTGTCCCCCTTATCCACACCCCTACCACCCACACACATCACTGGCCCCCTTATCCATCTCCCCACTACCCACACACATCACTGTCCCCTTTATCCACCTCCCGACTACCCACACACATCACGGTCCCCCTTATCCACACCCCCACCACCCACACACAGCACTGTCCCCCTTATCCACCCCCCCAAAACCCACACACATCACTGTCCCACTTATCCACCCCCCCACTACCCACACACATCACTGTCCCCCTTATCCACCTCCCCAATACCCACACACATCACTTGCCCCCTTATCCACCCCCCCACTACCCATCAACATTACTATCCCCGTTATCTACCGCCCCACTACCCACACACATCACTATCCTCCTTATCCAACCCCCCTACCCACACACATCACGGGCCCCCTTATCCATCCCCCATCCCCAAACACATCACTGTCCCCCTTATCCACACCCCCACTACCCACACACATCACTGTCCCCCTTATCCACCCCTCCACTACCCACACACATCACTGGCCCCCTTATCCACCCCGTCTCCCCAAACACATCACTATCCCCCTTATCCATCTCCCCACTACCCAGACACATCACTGTCCCCCTTATCCACCTCCCCACTACTCACACACATCACTGTCCCCCTTATCCACCTCCCCACTACTCACACACATCTCTGTCCCCCTTATCCACCCCCCCACTACCCACACACATCACTGTCCCCCTTATACATCCGCCCCCACTACCCAAACACATCACTGTCCCCCTTATCCACTACCTACACACATCACTGTCCCCCTTATCCACCTCCCCACTAGCCACACACATCACTGTCCCCCTTATCCACTTCCCCACTACCCACACACATCACTATGCCCCTTATCCACTCCCCCACTACCCACACACATCACTGTCCCCCTTATACATCCGCCCCCACTACCCAAACACATCACTGTCCCCCTTATCCACTACCTACACACATCACTGTCCCCCTTATCCACCTCCCCACTACCCAGACACATCACTGTCCCCCTTATCCACCTCCCCACTACCCACACACATCACTGTCCCCCTTATACATCCGCCCCCACTACGCAAAAACATCACTGTCCCATTATCCACTACCTACACACATCACTGTCCCCCTTATCCACCTCCCCACTATCCACACACATCACTGTCCCCCTTATCTACTTCCCCACTACCCACACACATCACTCTGCCCCTTATCCACTCCCCCACTACCCACACACATCACTGTCCCCCTTATCCACCTCCCCACTATCCACACACATCACTGTCCCCCTTATCCACCTCCCCACTACCCACACACATCACTATCCCCCCTATCCACTCCCCCACTACCCACACACATCACTGTCCCCCTTATCCACTTCCCTACTACCCACTCACATCACTGTCCCCCTTATCCACCTCCCCACTAGCCACACACATCACTATCCCCCTTATCCACCCCCCCACTACCCACACAAATCACAGTCCCTCTTATCCACTCCCCCACTACCCACATACATCACTATCCACCTTATCCACCTCCCCACTACCCACACACATCACTGTCCCCCTTGTCCACTCCCCCCTACCCACACACATCACTGTCCCCCTTATCCACCTCCCCACTACCCACACACATCACTGTCCCCCTTATCCAGTCCCCCGCTACCCACACACATCACTGTCCCCCTTAACCACACCCCCACTACCCACACACATCACTGTCCTCCTTATCCACCCCCCTACCCACACACATCACTGGCCCCCTTATCCACCCCCCTACCTACACACATCACTGTCCCCCTTATCCGCCCCCCCCACTACCCACACACATCACTGTCCCCCTTATCCACCTCCCCACTACACACACACACATCACTGTCCCCCTTATCCAACTCCCCACTACCCACACACATCACTGTCCCCCTTATCCACACCCCCACCACCCACACACATCACTGTCCCACTTATCCACCTCCCCACTACCCACACACATCATTGTCCCCCTTATCCACCCCCCCACTACCCACACACGTCACTGTCCCCCTTATCCACCCACCCCACTAGCCACACACATCACTGTCCCCCTTATCCACACCCCATTACCCACAGATATCACTGTCCCCCTTATCCACCTCTCCCACTACCCACACACATCACTGTCCCCCTTATCCACCTCCCCACTACCCACACACACCACTGTCCCCCTTATCCACCTCCCCACTACCCACACACATCACTGTCCCCCTTATCCACCTCCCCACTACCCACATACATCACTGTCCCCCTTATCCACCTCCCCCACTACCCACACACATCACTGTCCCCCTTATCCACACCCCCACCACCCACACACATCACTGGCCCCCTTATCCACCTCCCCACTACCCACACACATCACTTGCCCCCTTATCCACCACCCCACTACCCACACACATGACTATCCCCGTTATCCACCGCCCCACTACCCACACACATCACTGTACCCCTTATCCAACCCCCCAATACTCACACACATCACTGGCCCCCTTATCCACCCCCCCTCCCCAAACACATCACTGTCCCCCTTATCCACACCCCCACTACCCACACACATCACTGTCCCCCTTATCCACCTCCCCACTACCCACACACATCACTGTCCCCCTTATCCAACCCCCCACTACCCACACACATCACTGTACCCCTTATCCAACCCCCCAATACTCACACACATCACTGGCCCCCTTATCCACCCCCCCTCCCCAAACACATCACTGTCCCCCTTATCCACACCCCCACTACCCACACACATCACTGTCCCCCTTATCCACCTCCCCACTACCCATACACATCACTGGCCCCCTTATCCACCCCCCCTCCCCAAACACATCACTGTCCCCCTTATCCACACCCCCACTACTCACACACATCACTGTCCCCCTTATCCACCTCCCCACTACCCAAACACATCACTGTCCCCCTTATCCACTACCTACACACATCACTGTCCCCCTTATCCACTCCCCCACTACCCACACACATCACTGTCCCCCTTATCCACCTCCCCACTATCCACACTCATCACTGTCCCCCTTATCCACTTCCCCACTACCCACACACATCACTGTCCCCCTTATCCACCTCCCCACTACCCACACACATCACTATCCCCCTTATCCACTCCCCTACTACCCACACACATCACTGTCCCCCTTATCCACTTCCCTACTACCCACACACATCACTGTCCCCCTTATCCACCTCCCCACTACCCACACACATCACTATCCCCCTTATCCACCCCCCTACCCACACACATCACTATCCACCTTATCCACCTCCCCACTACCCACACACATCACTGTCCCCCTTATCCAGTCCCCCGCTACCCACACACATCACTGTCCCCCTTATCCACACCCCCACTACCCACACACATCACTGTCCCCCTTATCCAACCCCCCAATACCCACACACATCACTGGCCCCCTTATCCACCTCCCCTCCCCAAACACATCACTGTCCCCCTTATCCACACCCCCACTACTCACACACATCACTGTCCCCCTTATCCACCTCCCCACTACCCAAACACATCACTGTCCTCCTTATCCACTACCTACACACATCACTGTCCCCCTTATCCACCTCCCCACTATCCACACTCATCACTGTCCCCCTTATCCACTTCCCCACTACCCACACACATCACTGTCCCCCTTATCCACCTCCCCACTACCCACAGACATCACTGTCCCCCTTATCCACTCCCCCACTACCCACACACATCACTGTCCCCCTTATCCACCTCCCCACTCTCCACACTCATCACTATCCCCCTTATCCACTCCCCCACTACTCACACACATCACTGTCCCCCTTATCCACCTCCCCACTCTCCACACTCATCACTATCCCCCTTATCCACTCCCCCACTACCCACACACACCACTGTCCCCCTTATCCACTTCCCTACTACCCACACACATCACTGTCCCCCTTATCCACCTCCCCACTACCCACACACATCACTGTCTCCCTTATCCACTCCCCCACTACCCACACACATCACTGTCCCCCTTATCCACCTCCCCACTACCCACACACATCACTGTCCCCCTTATCCACCTCCCCACTACCCACACACATCACTGTCCCCCTTATCCACTTCCCTACTACCCACACACATCACTGTCCCCCTTATCCACCTCCCCACTACCCACACACATCACTGTCTCCCTTATCCACTCCCCCACTACCCACACACATCACTGTCCCCCTTATCCACCTCCCCACTACCCACACACATCACTGTCCCCCTTATCCACCTCCCCACTACCCACACACATCACTATCCCCCTTATCCACCCCCCTACCCACACACATCACTTTCCCCCTTATCCACTGCCCCGCTACCCACACACATCACTATCCCCCTTATCCACCTCCCCACTACCCACACACATCACTGTCCCCCTTATCCACTCCCCCACTACCCACATACATCACTATCCACCTTATGCACCTCCCCACTACCCACACACATCACTGTCCCCCTTATCCACTCCCCCACTACCCACATACATCACTATCCACCTTATGCACCTCCCCACTACCCACACACATCACTGTCCCCCTTATCCACCTCCCCACTACCCACACACATCACTGTCCCCCTTATCCCGTCCCCCGCTACCCACACACATCACTGTCCCCCTTATCCACACCCCCACTACCCACACACATCACTGTCCCCCTTATCCACCCCCCTACCCACACACATCACTGTCCCCCTTATCCACCTCCCCACTACCCACACACATCACTGTCCCCCTTATCCACTCCCCCGCTACCCACACACATCACTATCCACCTTATCCACCTCCCCACTACCCACACACATCATTGTCCTCCTTATCCACCTCCCCACTACCCACACACATCACTATCCCCCTTATCCACCTCCCCACTACCCACACACATCACTGTCCCCCTTATCCACCCCCCTACCCACACACATCACTGTACCCCTTAACCACCTCCCCACTACCCACACACATCACTGTCCCCCTTATCCACCTCCCCCCTCTATCCACACACATCACTGTCCCCCTTATCCACCCCCCAACTACCCACATACATCACTGTCCCCATCATCCACTCTCCCACTGCCTACACACGTCACTGTCCCCCTTATCCACCCCCCCACTACCCACACACATCACTGTCCCCCTTATCCACCTCCCCACTACTCACACACATCACTGTCCCCCTTTTCCAGCCCCCCACTACCCACACACATCACTGTCCCCCTTATCCACACCCCACTACCCACACACATCACTGTCCCCCTTATCCACCCCCCTACCCACACACATCACTGTCCCCCTTATCCACTCCCCCGCTACCCACACACATCACTGTCCCCCTTATCCACCCCCCCTACCCACACACATCACTGTCTTCCTTATCCACTCCCCCACTACCCACACACATCACTATCCCCCTTATCCACCTCCCCACTACCCACACACATCACTGTCCCCCTTATCCACCTCCCCCCACTATCCACACACATCACTGTCCCCCTTATCCACCCCCCCACTACCCACACACATCACTGTTACCATCATCCACTCTCCCACTGCCTACACACGTCACTGTCCCCCTTATCCACCCCCCCACTACCCACACACATCACTATCCCCCTTATCCACCTCCCCACTACTCACACACATCACTGTCCCCCTTTTCCAGCCCCCCACTACCCACACACATCACTGTCCCCCTTATCCACCTCCCCACTACTCACACACATCACTGTCCCCCTTATCCACCTCCCCACTACCCACACACATCATTGTCCCCCTTATCCACCCACCCACTACCCACACACATCACTGTCCCCCTTATCCACCTCCCCACTACCCACACACATCACTGTCCCCCTTATCCACACCCCACTACCCACACACATCACTGTCCCCCTTATCCACTTCCCTACTACCCACACACATCACTGTCCCCCTTATCCACCCACCCACTACCCACACACATCACTGTCCCCCTTATCCACCTCCCCACTACCCACACACATCACTGTCCCCCTTATCCACACCCCACTACCCACACACATCACTGTCCCCCTTATCCACCCCCCTACCCACACACATCACTGTCCCCCTTATCCACTCCCCCGCTACCCACACACATCACTGTCCCCCTTATCCACCCCCCTACCCACACACATCACTGTCTTCCTTATCCACTCCCCCACTACCCACACACATCACTATCCCCCTTATCCACCTCCCCACTACCCACACACATCACTGTCCCCCTTATCCACCCACCCCACTACCCACACACATCACTGTTGCCCTTATCCACACCCCCACTACCCACACACATCACTGTCTCCCTTATCCACCTCCCCACTACCCACACACATCACTGTCCCCCTTATCCACCTCCCCACTACCCACACACATCACTGTCCCCCTTATCCACCTCCCCACTACCCACACACATCATTGTCCCCCTTATCCACCCACCCCACTACCCACACACATCACTGTCCCCCTTATCCACCCCCCCACTACCCACACACATCACTGTCCCCCTAATCAACCCCCCCCACTACCCACACACATTACTGTCCCCTTAATCCACCCACCCACTACCCACACACATCACTGTCCCCCATATCCTCCACCTCACTACCCTCACACATCACTGTCCCCCTTATCCACACAGCCCATTACCCCACACACATCACTGTCCCCCTTATCCACACCCCCACTACCCACACACATCACTGTCCCCCATATCCACCTCCCCACTACCCCCACACATTACTGTCCCCCTTATCCACACACCCCATTAACCTCACACATCACTGTCCCCCTTATCCACACAGCCCATTACCCACACACATCACTGTCCCCCTAATCCACCCCCCCACTACCCACACACATCACTGTCCCCCTTATCCACCCCTACTACACACACACATCACTGTCCCCCTTATCCACACACCCCATTACCCACACACATCACTATCCCCCTTATCCACCTCCCCACTACCCACATACATCACTGTCCCCCTTATACACCTCCCCACTACCCACACACATCACTGTCCCCCTTATCCACCCCCCCACTACCCACACACATCACTGTCCACCTTATCCACCTCCCCACTACCCACACACATCATTGTCCCCCTTATCCACCCCCCCACCACCCACACACATCACTGTCCCCCTTATCCACCTCCCCAATACCCACACACATCACTTGCCCCCTTATCCACTCCCCCACTACCCACACACATCAGTATCCCCGTTATCCACCTCCCCACTACCCACACACATCACTGTCCCCCTTATCCACCCCCCCTCCCCAAACACCTCACTGTCCCCCTTATCCACCTCCCCACTACCCACACACATCACTATCCCCGTTATCCACCTCCCCACTAACCACACACATCACTGTCCCACTTATCCACCTCCCCACTACCCACGCACATCACTGTCCCCCTTGTCCACTCCCCCACTACCCACATACATCACTGTCCCCCTTATCCACCTCCCCACTACCCACACACATCACAGTCCCCCTTATCCACCTCCCCACTACCCACACACATCACTGTCCCCCTTATCCACCTCCCCAATACCCACACACATCACTGGCCCCCTTATCCAACCCCCTCCCCAAACACATCACTGTCCCCCTTATCCACACCCCCACTTCCCACACACATCACTGTCCCCCGTATCCACCCCTCCACTACCCACTCACATCACTATCCCCCTTATCCGCCTCACCACTGCCCAGACACATCACTGTCCCCCTTATACACCTCCCCACTACCCACACACATCACTGTCCCCCTTATACATCCGCCCCCACTACCCAAACACATCACTGTCCCCCTTATCCACTCCCCCACTACCGACACACATCACTATGCCCCTTATCCACTCGCCCACTACCCACACACATCACTGTCCCCCTTATCCACTCCCCACTATCCACACACATCACTGTCCCCCTTATCCACTCCCCCACTACCCACACACATCACTATGCCCCTTATCCACTCGCCCACTACCCACACACATCACTGTCCCCCTTATCCACCTCCCCACTATCCACACACATCACTGTCCCCCTTCTCCACTCGCCCACTACCCACACACATCACTGTCCCCCTTATCCACCTCCCCACTATCCACACACATCACTGTCCCCCTTCTCCACTCGCCCACTACCCACACACATCACTATGCCCCTTATCCACTCGCCCACTACCCACACACATCACTGTCCCCCTTATCCACCTCCCACTATCCACACACATCACTGTCCCCCTTCTCCACTCGCCCACTACCCACACACATCACTGGTCCCCCTTATCCACTTCCCTACTACCCACACACATCACAATCCCCCTTATCCAGCCCCCTACCCACACACAACACTGTCCCCCTTATCCACTCCCCTGCTACCCACACACATCACTATCCCCCTTATCCACCTCCCCACTACCACACACATCACTGTCCCCCTTATCCACACCCCCCACTACCTACACACATCACTGTCCCCCTTATCCGCCACCCCCCACTACGCACACACATCACTGTCCCCCATATCCAACCCCCTACCCACACACATCACTGTCCCCCTTATCCACCCCCCTACCCACACACATCACTGTCCCCCTTATCCACACCCCCCACTACACACACACATCACTGTCCCCCTTATCCAACCCTACCCACACACATCACTGTCCCCCTTATCCACCCCCCTACCCACACACATCACTGTCCCCCTTATCCACCTCCCCACTATCCACACACATCACTGTCACCCCTTCTCCACTCCCCCACTACCCACACACATCACTGTCCCCTTATCCACACCCCCCACTACACACACACATCACTGTCCCCCTTATCCACCTCCCCACTATCCACACGCATCACTGTCCCCCTTCTCCACTCCCCCCACTACCCACAAACATCACTGTCCCCCCTTATCCACTTCCCTACTACCCACACACATCACAATCCCCCTTATCCACCCCCCTACCCACACACATCACTGTCCTCCTTATCCACTCCCCTGCTACCCACACACATCACTGTCCCCCTTATCGACCCCCCCACTACCCACACACATCACTGTCCCTCCTAATCCGACACCCCACTTACGCACACACATCACTGTCCCCCTTATCCACCCCCTACCCACACACATCACTGTCCCCCCTTATCCACCCCCCTACCCACACACATCACTGTCCCCCTTATCCACCCCCCTACCCACACACATCACTGTCCCCCTTATCCACACCCCCCACTACCCACACACATCACTGTCCCCCTTATCCACCCCCCCAACTACCTACACACATCACTGTCCCCCTTATCTGCCCCCCCCCTACTCACACACATCACTGTCCCACTTATCCACACCCCCACTACCCACACACGTCACTGTCCCCCTTATCCACCCACCCCACTACCCACGAACATCACTGTCCCCCTTATCCACACCCCATTACCCACACATATCACTGTCCCCCTTATCCACCTCCCCCACTACCCACACACATCACTGTCCCCCTTATCCACCTCCCCACTACCCACACACACCACTGTCCCCCTTATCCACTTCCCCACTACCCACACACATCACTGTCCCCCTTATCCACCTCCCCACTACCCACAGACATCACTGTCCCCCTTATCCACCTACCCCACTACCCACACACATCACTGTCCCCCTTATCCACACCCCTACCGCCCACACACATCACTGGCCCCCTTATCCATCTCCCCACTACCCACACACATCACTGTCCCCTTTATCCACCTCCCGACTACCCACACACATCACGGTCCCCCTTATCCACACCCCCACCACCCACACACAGCACTGTCCCCCTTATCCACCCCCCCAAAACCCACACACATCACTGTCCCACTTATCCACCCCCCCACTACCCACACACATCACTGTCCCCCTTATCCACCTCCCCAATACACACACACATCACTTGCCCCCTTATCCACCCCCCCACTACCCATCAACATTACTATCCCCGTTATCTACCGCCCCACTACCCACACACATCACTATCCTCCTTATCCAACCCCCCAATACCCACACACATCACGGGCCCCCTTATCCATCCCCCATCCCCAAACACATCACTGTCCCCCTTATCCACACCCCCACTACCCACACACATCACTGTCCCCCTTATCCACCCCTCCACTACCCACACACATCACTGGCCCCCTTATCCACCCCCTCTCCCCAAACACATCACTATCCCCCTTATCCACCTCCCCACTACCCAGACACATCACTGTCCCCCTTATCCACCTCCCCACTACCCACACACATCACTGTCCCCCTTATACATCCGCCCCCACTACCCAAACACATCACTGTCCCCCTTATCCACTACCTACACACATCACTGTCCCCCTTATCCACCTCCCCACTATCCACACACATCACTGTCCCCCTTATCCACTTCCCCACTACCCACACACATCACTGTCCCCCTTATACATCCGCCCCCACTACCCAAACACATCACTGTCCCCCTTATCCACTACCTACACACATCACTGTCCCCCTTATCCACCTCCCCACTACCCAGACACATCACTGTCCCCCTTATCCACCCCTCCACTACCCACACACATCACTGGCCCCCTTATCCACCCCCTCTCCCCAAACACATCACTGTCCCCCTTATCCACTACCTACACACATCACTGTCCCCCTTATCCACCTCCCCACAACCCACACACATCACTGTCCCCCTTATACATCCGCCCCCACTACCCAAACACATCACTGTCCCCCTTATCCACTACCTACACACATCACTGTCCCCCTTATCCACCCCCCCACTACCCACACACATCACTGTCCCCCTTATACATCCGCCCCCACTACCCAAAAACATCACTGTCCCCCTTATCCACTACCTACACACATCACTGTCCCCCTTATCCACCTCCCCACTATCCACACACATCACTGTCCCCCTTATCCACTTCCCCACTACCCACACACATCACTCTGCCCCTTATCCACTCCCCCACTACCCACACACATCACTGACCCCCTTATCCACCTCCCCACTATCCACACACATCACTGTCCCCCTTATCCACCTCCCCACTACCCACACACATCACTATCCCCCTTATCCACTCCCCCACTACCCACACACATCACTGTCCCCCTTATCCACCTCCCCACTACCCACACACATCACTATCCCCCTTATCCACTCCCCACTACCCACACACACCACTGTCCCCCTTATCCACTCCCCCACTCCCCACACACATCACTATCCCCCTTATCCACTCCCCCACTACCCACACACATCACTATCCCCCTTATCCACTCCCCCACTACCCACACACATCACTAAACCCCTTATCCACCTCCCCACTACCCACACACATCACAATCCCCCTTATCCAGCCCCCTACCCACACACATCACTGTCCCCCTTATCCACTCCCCTGCTACCCACACACATCACTATCCCCCTTACCCACCTCCCCACTACCCACACACATCACTGTCCCCCATATCCACACCCCCCACTACCTACACACATCACTGTCCCCCTTATCCGCCACCCCCACTACGCACACACATCACTGTCCCCCTTATCCAACCCCTACCCACACACATCACTGCCCCCCTTATCCACCCCCCTACCCACACACATTACTGTCCCCCTTATCCACACCCCCCACTACACACACACATCACTGTCCCCCTTATCCACCTCCCCACTATCCACACACATCACTGTCCCCCTTCTCCACTCCCCCACTACCCACACACATCACTGTCCCCCTTATCCACACCCCCCACTACACACACACATCATTGTCCCCCTTATCCACCTCCCCACTACCACACGCATCACTGTCCCCCTTCTCCACTCCCCCACTACCCACAAACATCACTGTCCCCCTTATAAACTTCCCTACTACCCACACACATCACAATCCCCCTTATCCACCCCCCTACCCACACACATCACTGTCCTCCTTATCCACTCCCCTGCTACCCACACACATCACTGTCCCCCTTATCCACACCCCCCACTACCTACGCACATCACTGTCCCCCTAATCCGCCACCCCCACTACGCACACACATCACTGTCCCCCTTATCCACCCCCCTACCCACACACATCACTGTCCCTTTTATCCACCCACCTACCCACACACATCACTGTCCCCCTTATCCACCCCCCTACCCACACACATCACTGTCCCCCTTATCCACACCCTCCACTACCCACACACATCACTGTCCCCCTTACCCAACCCCCCAACTACCTACACACATCACTGTCCCCCTTATCTGCCCCCCCCTACCCACAAACATCACTGTCACACTTGTCCACACCCCCACTACCCACACACGTCACTGTCCCCCTTATCCACCCACCCCACTACCCACGAACATCACTGTCCCCCTTATCCACACCCCATTACCCACACATATCACTGTCCCCCTTATCCACCTCCCCCACTACCCACACACATCACTGTCCCCCATATCCACCTCCCCACTACCCACACACATCACTGTCCCCCTTATCCACCTCCCCACTACCCACATACACCACTGTCCCCCTTATCCACCTCCCCACTACCCACACACATCACTGTCCCCCTTATCCACCTCCCCACTACGCACAGACATCACTGTCCCCCTTATCCACCTACCCCACTACCCACACACATCACTGTCCCCCTTATCCACACCCCTACCACCCACACACATCACTGGCCCCCTTATCCATCTCCCCACTACCCACACACATCACTGTCCCCTTTATCCACCTCCCGACTACCCACACACATCACGGTCCCCCTTATCCACACCCCCACCACCCACACACAGCACTGTCCCCCTTATCCACCCCCCCAAAACCCACACACATCACTGTCCCACTTATCCACCCCCCCACTACCCACACACATCACTGTCCCCCTTATCCACCTCCCCAATACCCACACACATCACTTGCCCCCTTATCCACCCCCCCACTACCCAATCAACATTACTATCCCCGTTATCTACCGCCCCACTACCCACAAACATCACTATCCTCCTTATCCAACCCCCCTACCCACACACATCACGGGCCCCCTTATCCATCCCCCATCCCCAAACACATCACTGTCCCCCTTATCCACACCCCCACTACCCACACACATCACTGTCCCCCTTATCCACCCCTCCACTACCCACACACATCACTGGCCCCCTTATCCACCCCGTCTCCCCAAACACATCACTATCCCCCATATCCATCTCCCCACTACCCAGACACATCACTGTCCCCCTTATCCACCTCCCCACTACTCACACACATCACTGTCCCCCTTATCCACCTCCCCACTACCCACACACATCACTGTCCCCCTTATACATCTGCCCCCACTACCCAAACACATCACTGTCCCCCTTATCCACTACCTACACACATCACTGTCCCCCTTATCCACCTCCCCACTACCCAGACACATCACTGTCCCCCTTATCCACCTCCCCACTACCCACACACATCACTGTCCCCCTTATCCACCTCCCCACTACCCACACACATCACTGTCCCCCTTATACATCCGCCCCCACTACGCAAAAACATCACTGTCCCCCTTATCCACTACCTACACACATCACTGTCCCCCTTATCCACCTCCCCACTATCCACACACATCACTGTCCCCCTTATCTACTTCCCCACTACCCACACACATCACTCTGCCCCTTATCCACTCCCCCACTACCCACACACATCACTGTCCCCCTTATCCACCTCCCCACTATCCACACACATCACTGTCCCCCTTATCCACCTCCCCACTACCCACACACATCACTATCCCCCTTATCCACTCCCCCACTACCCACACACATCACTGTCCCCCTTATCCACCTCCCCACTAGCCACACACATCACTATCCCCCTTATCCACCCCCCTACCCACACAAATCACAGTCCCTCTTATCCACTCCCCCACTACCCACATACATCACTATCCACCTTATCCACCTCCCCACTACCCACACACATCACTGTCCCCCTTATCCAGTCCCCCGCTACCCACACACATCACTGTCCCCCTTAACCACACCCCCACTACCCACACACATCACTGTCCTCCTTATCCACTCCCCTACCCACACACATCACTGGCCCCCTTATCCACCCCCCTACCTACACACATCACTGTCCCCCTTATCCGCCCCCCCCACTACACACACACATCACTGTCCCCCTTATCCACCTCCCCACTACACACACACACATCACTGTCCCCCTTATCCAACTCCCCACTACCCACACACATCACTGTCCCCCTTATCCACACCCCCACCACCCACACACATCACTGTCCCACTTATCCACCTCCCCACTACCCACACACATCATTGTCCCCCTTATCCACCCCCCCACTACCCACACACGTCACTGTCCCCCTTATCCACCCACCCCACTAGCCACACACATCACTGTCCCCCTTATCCACACCCCATTACCCACAGATATCACTGTCCCCCTTATCCACCTCCCCCACTACCCACACACATCACTGTCCCCCTTATCCACCTCCCCACTATCCACACACATCACTGTCCCCCTTATCCACCTCCCCACTACCCACAGACATCACTGTCCCCCTTATCCACCTACCCCACTACCCACACACATCACTGTCCCCCTTATCCACACCCCCCACTACACACACACATCATTGTCCCCCTTATCCACCTCCCCACTACCACACGCATCACTGTCCCCCTTCTCCACTCCCCCACTACCCACAAACATCACTGTCCCCCTTATAAACTTCCCTACTACCCACACACATCACAATCCCCCTTATCCACCCCCCTACCCACACACATCACTGTCCTCCTTATCCACTCCCCTGCTACCCACACACATCACTGTCCCCCTTATCCACACCCCCCACTACCTACGCACATCACTGTCCCCCTAATCCGCCACCCCCACTACGCACACACATCACTGTCCCCCGTATCCACCCCCCTACCCACACACATCACTGTCCCCCTTATCCACCCCCCTACCCACACACATCACTGTCCCCCTTATCCACACCCCCCACTACCCACACACATCACTGTCCCCCTTATCCACCCCCCCAACTACCTACACACATCACTGTCCCCCTTATCTGCCCCCCCCTACCCACACACATCACTGTCACACTTATCCACACCCCCACTACCCACACACGTCACTGTCCCCCTTATCCACCCACCCCACTACCCACGAACATCACTGTCCCCCTTATCCACACCCCATTACCCACACATATCACTGTCCCCCTTATCCACCTCCCCCACTACCCACACACATCACTGTCCCCCATATCCACCTCCCCACTACCCACACACATCACTGTCCCCCTTATCCACCTCCCCACTACCCACACACACCACAGTCCCCCTTATCCACCTCCCCACTACCCACACACATCACTGTCCCCCTTATCCACCTCCCCACTACCCACAGACATCACTGTCCCCCTTATCCACCTACCCCACTACCCACACACATCACTGTCCCCCTTATCCACACCCCTACCACCCACACACATCACTGGCCCCCTTATCCATCTCCCCACTACCCACACACATCACTGTCCCCTTTATCCACCTCCCGACTACCCACACACATCACGGTCCCCCTTATCCACACCCCCACCACCCACACACAGCACTGTCCCCCTTATCCACCCCCCCAAAACCCACACACATCACTGTCCCACTTATCCACCCCCCCACTACCCACACACATCACTGTCCCCCTTATCCACCTCCCCAATACCCACACACATCACTTGCCCCCTTATCCACCCCCCCACTACCCATCAACATTACTATCCCCGTTATCTACCGCCCCACTACCCACACACATCACTATCCTCCTTATCCAACCCCCCTACCCAAACACATCACTGTCCCCCTTATCCACACCCCCACTACCCACACACATCACTGTCCCCCTTATCCACCCCTCCACTACCCACACACATCACTGGCCCCCTTATCCACCCCGTCTCCCCAAACACATCACTATCCCCCTTATCCATCTCCCCACTACCCAGACACATCACTGTCCCCCTTATCCACCTCCCCACTACTCACACACATCACTGTCCCCCTTATCCACCTCCCCACTACTCACACACATCTCTGTCCCCCTTATCCACCCCCCCACTACCCACACACATCACTGTCCCCCTTATACATCCGCCCCCACTACCCAAACACATCACTGTCCCCCTTATCCACTACCTACACACATCACTGTCCCCCTTATCCACCTCCCCACTAGCCACACACATCACTGTCCCCCTTATCCACTTCCCCACTACCCACACACATCACTATGCCCCTTATCCACTCCCCCACTACCCACACACATCACTGTCCCCCTTATACATCCGCCCCCACTACCCAAACACATCACTGTCCCCCTTATCCACTACCTACACACATCACTGTCCCCCTTATCCACCTCCCCACTACCCAGACACATCACTGTCCCCCTTATCCACCTCCCCACTACCCACACACATCACTGTCCCCCTTATACATCCGCCCCCACTACGCAAAAACATCACTGTCCCATTATCCACTACCTACACACATCACTGTCCCCCTTATCCACCTCCCCACTATCCACACACATCACTGTCCCCCTTATCTACTTCCCCACTACCCACACACATCACTCTGCCCCTTATCCACTCCCCCACTACCCACACACATCACTGTCCCCCTTATCCACCTCCCCACTATCCACACACATCACTGTCCCCCTTATCCACCTCCCCACTACCCACACACATCACTATCCCCCCTATCCACTCCCCCACTACCCACACACATCACTGTCCCCCTTATCCACTTCCCTACTACCCACTCACATCACTGTCCCCCTTATCCACCTCCCCACTAGCCACACACATCACTATCCCCCTTATCCACCCCCCCACTACCCACACAAATCACAGTCCCTCTTATCCACTCCCCCACTACCCACATACATCACTATCCACCTTATCCACCTCCCCACTACCCACACACATCACTGTCCCCCTTGTCCACTCCCCCCTACCCACACACATCACTGTCCCCCTTATCCACCTCCCCACTACCCACACACATCACTGTCCCCCTTATCCAGTCCCCCGCTACCCACACACATCACTGTCCCCCTTAACCACACCCCCACTACCCACACACATCACTGTCCTCCTTATCCACCCCCCTACCCACACACATCACTGGCCCCCTTATCCACCCCCCTACCTACACACATCACTGTCCCCCTTATCCGCCCCCCCCCACTACCCACACACATCACTGTCCCCCTTATCCACCTCCCCACTACACACACACACATCACTGTCCCCCTTATCCAACTCCCCACTACCCACACACATCACTGTCCCCCTTATCCACACCCCCACCACCCACACACATCACTGTCCCACTTATCCACCTCCCCACTACCCACACACATCATTGTCCCCCTTATCCACCCCCCCACTACCCACACACGTCACTGTCCCCCTTATCCACCCACCCCACTAGCCACACACATCACTGTCCCCCTTATCCACACCCCATTACCCACAGATATCACTGTCCCCCTTATCCACCTCTCCCACTACCCACACACATCACTGTCCCCCTTATCCACCTCCCCACTACCCACACACACCACTGTCCCCCTTATCCACCTCCCCACTACCCACACACATCACTGTCCCCCTTATCCACCTCCCCACTACCCACATACATCACTGTCCCCCTTATCCACCTCCCCCACTACCCACACACATCACTGTCCCCCTTATCCACACCCCCACCACCCACACACATCACTGGCCCCCTTATCCACCTCCCCACTACCCACACACATCACTTGCCCCCTTATCCACCACCCCACTACCCACACACATGACTATCCCCGTTATCCACCGCCCCACTACCCACACACATCACTGTACCCCTTATCCAACCCCCCAATACTCACACACATCACTGGCCCCCTTATCCACCCCCCCTCCCCAAACACATCACTGTCCCCCTTATCCACACCCCCACTACCCACACACATCACTGTCCCCCTTATCCACCTCCCCACTACCCACACACATCACTGTCCCCCTTATCCAAACCCCCACTACCCACACACATCACTGTACCCCTTATCCAACCCCCCAATACTCACACACATCACTGGCCCCCTTATCCACCCCCCCTCCCCAAACACATCACTGTCCCCCTTATCCACACCCCCACTACCCACACACATCACTGTCCCCCTTATCCACCTCCCCACTACCCACACACATCACTGGCCCCCTTATCCACCCCCCTCCCCAAACACATCACTGTCCCCCTTATCCACACCCCCACTACTCACACACATCACTGTCCCCCTTATCCACCTCCCCACTACCCAAACACATCACTGTCCCCCTTATCCACTACCTACACACATCACTGTCCCCCTTATCCACCTCCCCACTATCCACACACATCACTGTCCCCCTTATCCACTTCCCCACTACCCACACACATCACTATGCCCCTTATCCACTCCCCCACTACCCACACACATCACTGTCCCCCTTATCCACCTCCCCACTATCCACACTCATCACTGTCCCCCTTATCCACTTCCCCACTACCCACACACATCACTGTCCCCCTTATCCACCTCCCCACTACCCACACACATCACTATCCCCCTTATCCACTCCCCTACTACCCACACACATCACTGTCCCCCTTATCCACTTCCCTACTACCCACACACATCACTGTCCCCCTTATCCACCTCCCCACTACCCACACACATCACTATCCCCCTTATCCACCCCCCTACCCACACACATCACTTTCCCCCTTATCCACTGCCCCGCTACCCACACACATCACTATCCCCCTTATCCACCTCCCCACTACCCACACACATCACTGTCCCCCTTATCCACTCCCCCACTACCCACATACATCACTATCCACCTTATCCACCTCCCCACTACCCACACACATCACTGTCCCCCTTATCCGCCCCCCCCACTACCCACACACATCACTGTCCCCCTTATCCAGCTCCCCACTACACACACACACATCACTGTCCCCCTTATCCAACTCCCCACTACCCACACACATCACTGTCCCCCTTATCCACACCCCCACCACCCACACACATCACTGTCCCACTTATCCACCTCCCCACTACCCACACACATCATTGTCCCCCTTATCCACCCCCCCACTACCCACACACGTCACTGTCCCCCTTATCCACCCACCCCACTAGCCACACACATCACTGTCCCCCTTATCCACACCCCATTACCCACAGATATCACTGTCCCCCTTATCCACCTCTCCCACTACCCACACACATCACTGTCCCCCTTATCCACCTCCCCACTACCCACACACACCACTGTCCCCCTTATCCACCTCCCCACTACCCACACACATCACTGTCCCCCTTATCCACCTCCCCACTACCCACATACATCACTGTCCCCCTTATCCACCTCCCCCACTACCCACACACATCACTGTCCCCCTTATCCACACCCCCACCACCCACACACATCACTGGCCCCCTTATCCACCTCCCCACTACCCACACACATCACTTGCCCCCTTATCCACCACCCCACTACCCACACACATGACTATCCCCGTTATCCACCGCCCCACTACCCACACACATCACTGTACCCCTTATCCAACCCCCCAATACTCACACACATCACTGGCCCCCTTATCCACCCCCCCTCCCCAAACACATCACTGTCCCCCTTATCCACACCCCCACTACCCACACACATCACTGTCCCCCTTATCCACCTCCCCACTACCCACACACATCACTGTCCCCCTTATCCAACCCCCCACTACCCACACACATCACTGTACCCCTTATCCAACCCCCCAATACTCACACACATCACTGGCCCCCTTATCCACCCCCCCTCCCCAAACACATCACTGTCCCCCTTATCCACACCCCCACTACCCACACACATCACTGTCCCCCTTATCCACCTCCCCACTACCCACACACATCACTGGCCCCCTTATCCACCCCCCCTCCCCAAACACATCACTGTCCCCCTTATCCACACCCCCACTACTCACACACATCACTGTCCCCCTTATCCACCTCCCCACTACCCAAACACATCACTGTCCCCCTTATCCACTACCTACACACATCACTGTCCCCCTTATCCACCTCCCCACTATCCACACACATCACTGTCCCCCTTATCCACTTCCCCACTACCCACACACATCACTATGCCCCTTATCCACTCCCCCACTACCCACACACATCACTGTCCCCCTTATCCACCTCCCCACTATCCACACTCATCACTGTCCCCCTTATCCACTTCCCCACTACCCACACACATCACTGTCCCCCTTATCCACCTCCCCACTACCCACACACATCACTATCCCCCTTATCCACTCCCCTACTACCCACACACATCACTGTCCCCCTTATCCACTTCCCTACTACCCACACACATCACTGTCCCCCTTATCCACCTCCCCACTACCCACACACATCACTATCCCCCTTATCCACCCCCCTACCCACACACATCACTTTCCCCCTTATCCACTGCCCCGCTACCCACACACATCACTATCCCCCTTATCCACCTCCCCACTACCCACACACATCACTGTCCCCCTTATCCACTCCCCCACTACCCACATACATCACTATCCACCTTATCCACCTCCCCACTACCCACACACATCACTGTCCCCCTTATCCAGTCCCCCGCTACCCACACACATCACTGTCCCCCTTATCCACACCCCCACTACCCACACACATCACTGTCCCCCTTATCCAACCCCCCAATACCCACACACATCACTGGCCCCCTTATCCACCTCCCCTCCCCAAACACATCACTGTCCCCCTTATCCACACCCCCACTACTCACACACATCACTGTCCCCCTTATCCACCTCCCCACTACCCAAACACATCACTGTCCTCCTTATCCACTACCTACACACATCACTGTCCCCCTTATCCACCTCCCCACTATCCACACTCATCACTGTCCCCCTTATCCACTTCCCCACTACCCACACACATCACTGTCCCCCTTATCCACCTCCCCACTACCCACAGACATCACTGTCCCCCTTATCCACTCCCCCACTACCCACACACATCACTGTCCCCCTTATCCACCTCCCCACTCTCCACACTCATCACTATCCCCCTTATCCACTCCCCCACTACTCACACACATCACTGTCCCCCTTATCCACCTCCCCACTCTCCACACTCATCACTATCCCCCTTATCCACTCCCCCACTACCCACACACATCACTGTCCCCCTTATCCACTTCCCTACTACCCACACACATCACTGTCCCCCTTATCCACCTCCCCACTACCCACACACATCACTGTCTCCCTTATCCACTCCCCCACTACCCACACACATCACTGTCCCCCTTATCCACCTCCCCACTACCCACACACATCACTGTCCCCCTTATCCACCTCCCCACTACCCACACACATCACTGTCCCCCTTATCCACTTCCCTACTACCCACACACATCACTGTCCCCCTTATCCACCTCCCCACTACCCACACACATCACTGTCTCCCTTATCCACTCCCCCACTACCCACACACATCACTGTCCCCCTTATCCACCTCCCCACTACCCACACACATCACTGTCCCCCTTATCCACCTCCCCACTACCCACACACATCACTATCCCCCTTATCCACCCCCCTACCCACACACATCACTTTCCCCCTTATCCACTGCCCCGCTACCCACACACATCACTATCCCCCTTATCCACCTCCCCACTACCCACACACATCACTGTCCCCCTTATCCACTCCCCCACTACCCACATACATCACTATCCACCTTATGCACCTCCCCACTACCCACACACATCACTGTCCCCCTTATCCACTCCCCCACTACCCACATACATCACTATCCACCTTATGCACCTCCCCACTACCCACACACATCACTGTCCCCCTTATCCACCTCCCCACTACCCACACACATCACTGTCCCCCTTATCCCGTCCCCCGCTACCCACACACATCACTGTCCCCCTTATCCACACCCCCACTACCCACACACATCACTGTCCCCCTTATCCACCCCCCTACCCACACACATCACTGTCCCCCTTATCCACCTCCCCACTACCCACACACATCACTGTCCCCCTTATCCACTCCCCCGCTACCCACACACATCACTATCCACCTTATCCACCTCCCCACTACCCACACACATCATTGTCCTCCTTATCCACCTCCCCACTACCCACACACATCACTATCCCCCTTATCCACCTCCCCACTACCCACACACATCACTGTCCCCCTTATCCACCCCCCTACCCACACACATCACTGTACCCCTTAACCACCTCCCCACTACCCACACACATCACTGTCCCCCTTATCCACCTCCCCCCTCTATCCACACACATCACTGTCCCCCTTATCCACCCCCCAACTACCCACATACATCACTGTCCCCATCATCCACTCTCCCACTGCCTACACACGTCACTGTCCCCCTTATCCACCCCCCCACTACCCACACACATCACTGTCCCCCTTATCCACCTCCCCACTACTCACACACATCACTGTCCCCCTTTTCCAGCCCCCCACTACCCACACACATCACTGTCCCCCTTATCCACACCCCACTACCCACACACATCACTGTCCCCCTTATCCACCCCCCTACCCACACACATCACTGTCCCCCTTATCCACTCCCCCGCTACCCACACACATCACTGTCCCCCTTATCCACCCCCCCTACCCACACACATCACTGTCCCCCTTATCCACTCCCCCACTACCCACACACATCACTATCCCCCTTATCCACCTCCCCACTACCCACACACATCACTGTCCCCCTTATCCACCTCCCCCCACTATCCACACACATCACTGTCCCCCTTATCCACCCCCCCACTACCCACACACATCACTGTTACCATCATCCACTCTCCCACTGCCTACACACGTCACTGTCCCCCTTATCCACCCCCCCACTACCCACACACATCACTATCCCCCTTATCCACCTCCCCACTACTCACACACATCACTGTCCCCCTTTTCCAGCCCCCCACTACCCACACACATCACTGTCCCCCTTATCCACCTCCCCACTACTCACACACATCACTGTCCCCCTTATCCACCTCCCCACTACCCACACACATCACTGTCCCCCTTATCCACCCACCCACTACCCACACACATCACTGTCCCCCTTATCCACCTCCCCACTACCCACACACATCACTGTCCCCCTTATCCACACCCCACTACCCACACACATCACTTTCCCCCTTATCCACCCCCCTACCCACACACATCACTGTCCCCCTTATCCACTCCCCCGCTACCCACACACATCACTGTCCCCCTTATCCACCCCCCTACCCACACACATCACTGTCTTCCTTATCCACTCCCCCACTACCCACACACATCACTATCCCCCTTATCCACCTCCCCACTACCCACACACATCACTGTCCCCCTTATCCACCCACCCCACTACCCACACACATCACTGTTGCCCTTATCCACACCCCCACTACCCACACACATCACTGTCTCCCTTATCCACCTCCCCACTACCCACACACATCACTGTCCCCCTTATCCACCTCCCCACTACCCACACACATCACTGTCCCCCTTATCCACCTCCCCACTACCCACACACATCACTGTTCTCCTTATCCAACCTCCGCCACCCCCCCCCCCCCCCATCACTACCCACACACTGTAATTGATTCATATAACTTTATGGTATCATACATGTAGTCCGTTATACACTCCCAAGAAACATGCAGGCTCTACTTTGATACACCATGAAGCTCCCTCAAAACTGCTACAATCAAACGCTGAAAAACATCTAAAAATGCAGTTCCGATACAAAGTAAAGTTATCCCTACAAACACTCCATCAAACACTCCCAGGAGAGTTACACTTACGGATTTAGATACAGAGTAAGCTCCCTCTCCATATTCCCCATCAAAAACCCCCAGGAGAGCTACAGCATGGGGTTATAGGGTTATGGGGTTAGATACAGAGTAAATCTCCCTCTACACTGTCCCCATCAAACACTCCCAGGACAGGTACAGCACAGGGTTAGGTACAGAGTAAATCACCCTCTACATTGTTCCAATCAAACACTCTCAGAACAGTTACATCACGGGCTTAGATACAGAGTAAATCTGTATCTAGACTGTCCCCATCAATCACTGTAAGAAGTCTGACAACACCAGGTTAAAGTCCAACCAATTTATTTGATAGTAAACTCACAAGCTTTCGGGGTTTGCCCCTTCGTCAGGTGAATGGAGAGTTCTGGCCTCAAACAGAGCATATAAAGCACAGACAGTTTACAGATTACTGATTAGAATGCGAGTCTTTACAACTAACCTGCTATTCAAGTCTTAAAGATGCAGATAATGTGAGTGGAAAGATCATTAGGCACAGGTTAAAGAGATGTGTATTGTCTCCAGACAGTATAGTAAGTGAGGTTTTGCAAACCCAGGCAACACATGGGGGTTACAGATAGTGCGACATGAACCCAAGATCCCTGTTGAGACCGTCCTCATGTGTGTGGAACTTGGCTATCAGTCTCTGTTCAGCGACTCTGCGCTGTCGTGTGTCGTGAAAGCCGCCTTGGAGAATGCTTACCCGAAGGTCAGAGGCTGAATGCCCGTGACCGCAGAAGTGTTCGCCAACAGGAAGGGAACAGGTTTACTCCAGTCCAACGCCGGCATCTCCATCCCATCAATCACTCACAGGCCAGGTTCAGCTAAGGTGTTAGGTACAAAGTAAAGCTCCCCCAAACTGACCCCATGAAACATTCATAGGATGGGAACAACATGGAATTAGGTATGGAGTAAAGCTCCCTCGACATTGTCCCACTCAAACATTCCCATGACAAATAAAACACAGGATTAGAAACATATGATAATACTGCTTCTTTACGAAATGTATTTGTGTCATGTTTCTTCTGAATGGACTGTTTTATACTTGAACTCTGATTATGGTGTTGATTGACTACAATCGACAGTCCACATGCTGAACATGCAAAAGATTAATTGTTCATAATTATTGGAGTGTTTATTTTAATCTATTATTACATTATTGTTATTCTTAAACTTGTTCCTTGGGGTTTCAGAGTAGGGTTTGATTAGCTTGATTGACAATCTATCAAATTGACAAAGAAAATCATGTGAGGGTAGAGCTAGACTTACAGAAAAGGTAAAAAGACTGACAGTTGCAGTTTGAATTTGGAAAAGAGCATTAGCTCTCTTTCTCCTTCTGGAATTTGAAGTCTGAAATCTGCTAGAAAATAGGATCTCTCCAGGGATCTGCAAAAGGCAAGCAGTGTTCCCTCTCTCTCTATCACTGGAATTCTGCTGTGATGACAGACCTTCATCTGGAGGCTGTTGTTGGAGAGTCAGAATATGGGTGTTTTTCTATATCTATGTCCAGGTGTGTTAAAAAGCTGGAGGATTGGAAAATCATGTGAGCCTGGGTGTCTTGCTAACTGATTCCAAAGAATAGGTTATGTCTATAGGGATATTGCGTGAATTGGACTAACAGAAATAGCTCACAATTAAGAATTATAGCTTGTCATGTTCAATTATTTCAATTGTTAACAGTTGTGTTAATTCTTTTTCTACATTTTAACTGTGTTGTTAGATAAAGTTTGTTTTAATAAAAGTTTCCTAGTGGATCAATTGAATCACACCTGGAGCAAAACAATTTGTGCTCACACTAATGACAAAATCAAGAAAATAATTGGGGTCTGGGGGAACTTCAAAATATACCTTGGAGTTCCCTGATGTGGCCCCTAACCTACAGAACAAAACCCCATCTACACCGTCCCCATCAAACATTCCCAGGATAGGTACAGCGCAGGGTTAGATATGCAGTAAAGCTCCTTCTGCACTGTTCTAATCAAACCATCAGAGGACAGGTACAACATGGTTATTAATACAGAATAAAGCTCCTTCTGCATTGTCCCACTGAAATACTCCCAGGGCATGAACAGCACAGAGTTGAATACAGAGTAAAGCTACATCGATACAGTCTCTGTCAAACACTCACAGGCCAGGTTTAGATAGGTGGTTAGATACCAAGTATAGCTCCCTCTACACTGACCGTATGAAACACTCGCAGTACAGGTACAAGATGTGGATTGATGGGGAATAAAGCTCCCTCTACACTGTCCCCATCATACACTCCCACGGAAGGTACAGCACAGGGTTAGATGAACATTAAAGTTAGAATATCATAGAACCCTACAGTGCAGAAAGAGGCCCTTCAGCCCATCAAGTCTGCATTGACCACAATCTCCACACTGTACCCATCAAACACTCCCATGACAGGTATATCATGGGGTTACATACGGAACAAATCTCCTTTTGCACTGTCCTCATCAAAGACTCCAAGGGCGGGTCCAGCACGAGGTTAAATAGAGTACAGCTCCCAATCCACTACCCCAACAAGCACTCCCAGAACAAGTACAGCAGGGAGTTAGATACAAAGTAAAGCTCCCTCAACATTGACCCCATTAAGCACTCACAGGACAGATATAGCATGGACTTAGATAAAGCCTAAACCTCCCTCTAGACTGTCCCAATCAAACATTTCCAACTCAGGTACAACATAGGGTTAGATGTAGTGTAAATCTCCCTCCACATTGTACCCATCAAACTCCCACAGCAGGAGAAGCACAGGTTGAGGTATAGGAAAAAGCTCCATCTACACTGTCCCCATTAAACACTCACGGGGCCTAATGTTTCTCAATCCACAAGGCTGTCACAGGAGTCCGTATTTAGGTTGATTCTTTGCTGGAGCAGCAGATTCTCACCATGTTCCATGTAAACTCCACCAGTGGGCGGACGAGCAGGAAAGCATCAGTAATCATCTTGCCGTCCAGGTCTGGGAACACTGTGGCCAATCCGGATCCCACATTGTGAACAACCATGTCCTGAAGGTTGGGAGAGAAAATCTTGTTAGTGACAAGGAGATTTACACTCATATCACACTGCCACTGGGGTGTAATCATCATGAGAAATAGAAATAAAGAGTCATCACAGATAGCAGGAAGAAAATCCCCTGGTCCAGATGGGATTTACCCTAGGATTCTTTGGGAGGCAAGAGGGGTGATTGCGGAGCCTCTGGCTCTGATCTTCAGGTCGTCGTTAGTCTCTGGTATAGTACCAGAAGATTGGAGGACAGCAAATGTTGTCCCATTGTTTAAGAAGGGGAGAAGGGACTTCCCTGGGAATTATAGACCGGTGAGTCTTACTTCTGTGGTGGGTAAGGTTTTGGAAAGGATTATTAGAGACAGGATTTATAGTTATTTGGAAAGTAATGAGTTGATTAGAGACAGTCAGCATGGTTTTGTAGCGGGTAGGTCGTGCCTTACTAACCTTATCGAGTTCTTTGAGAAAGTGACCAAAGAGGTGGATAGGGGTAAGGCAGTTGATGTGGTGTATATGGATTTTAGCAAGGCGTTTGATAAGGTTCACCATGGTAGGCTTCTGCAGAAAATGCAGATGTATGGGATTGGGGGTGATCTAGGTAATTGGATCAGGAATTGGCTAGCAGATAGGAGACAGAGAGTGGTGGTTGATGGGAAATATTCGTCATGGAGTTCGGTTACGAGTGGTGTGCCTCAGGGATCTGTTTTGGGGCCACTGCTGTTTGTAATTTTTATTAATGATCTGGATGAGGGTATAGTTGGGTGGATTAGTAAGTTTGCTGATGACACCAAAGTCGGAGGTGTGGTAGATTGTGAGGAAGGGTGTCATAGTTTGCAGGATGACTTAGAAAGGTTGCAGAGCTGGGCTGAGAGGTGGCGGATGGAGTTTAATGTGGAGAAGTGTGAGGTAATTCATTTCGGTAGGAATAACAGATGTGTTGAGTATAGGGCTAACGGGAGGACTTTGAATAGTGTGGAGGAGCAGAGGGATCTAGGTGTATGTGTACATAGATCACTGAAAGTTGGGAATCAAGTAGATAAGGTTGTTAAGAAGGCATACGGTGTCTTGGCGTTTATTGGTAGGGGGATTGAATTTAGGAGTCGCAGCGTCATGATGCAACTGTACACATCTCTGGTGCGGCCGCACTTGGAGTTTTGTGTGCAGTTCTGGTCCCCACATTACAGGAAGGATGTAGAGGCTTTGGAGAGGGTGCAGAGGAGGTTTACCAGGATGTTGCCTGGTATGGAGGGGAGATCCTATGAGGAGAGATTGAGAGATTTGGGGTTGTTTTCGCTGGAAAGAAGGCGGCTAAGAGGGGATCTCATTGAAACATATAAGATGATTAGAGGTTTAGACAGGGTAGATAGTGATAGCCTTTTTCCTAGGATGGAGAAAGCTAGCACGAGGGGGCACGATTTTAAATTAAGGGGGGGTAGTTATAGGACAGATGTCAGGGGTAGGTTCTTTACCCAGAGGGTGGTGAGGGACTGGAATGCCCTGCCAGCTGCAGTTGTAAATGCACCTAGTTTGGGGGCGTTTAAGAGATCTGTGGATAGGTTTATGGATGAAAAGGGATTGGTTTAGGCTAGTGGGTCATTGTTTTGTAACTGGTCGGCGCAACATCGTGGGCCGAAGGGCCTGTTCTGCGCTGTAATGTTCTATGTTCTATGTTCTATGTTCTATGAAAGAGGAAGAAACTCAAGAAAGCAATTAGAATAGCCAAAATGGCACATGAAAAAGGACTTGCAAACAAGATTAAGGAAAATTCTAAAATATTCTATAAATACATTAAGGGGCCATTAGAGATCAAAGGGGGAATCTGTGTGCAAAGCCACAGGATATTGGAAGGGTGTTAAAGGAATACTTTTCATCGATCTTCACTCAGGAAAAGGAGAACGTAGGTACAGAATTGAGGAAAAGGGTCTGTGAGGATCTTGCATAATTTGACATAGGAAATGGGAGATATTGGAGGCTCTGATGGAGAGCACACCTTTTAGGTGGCTCTGATTGGCATCTTATCTTTGAACCTGCGGAACACTAAGGCTAGAATGGACATGTAAACCAGGGAGATCTTACACATTATTGGGACCATTGTAAACCCAGTTACACATGTCATGTTTAAAACTGGGACTATTGGCATGTTCCATTCAGCAAATTCTACTGGGTATATACTGACAAGATCCTATAGCGTTTCCAAATCGGCCTCTACTTTCGAATGGAGATTGGTCATATCTTAAGGGTTTCAGGTCAGGCTTCTGGGCCCATGTGATACTAAGAATCTGAATCCCCCTGATAGTAGTGCAAGGAACAGGGAAAGGATTTTGGAAAGGATTGGCTACAGAAAATACACCTGGATTGGCAACAGATCTTTAAAATGGGTACTGGCAATTTATACAAAGTGTTCCCAAAGAGTTCCAAGAAAGTCTCAAGAAGATTAGGGCCAAGAAGCCTGACCTTTAAGCTGTAATGGTACAACCAGTCCCCATGCCCTTGATGCCAAATTAGAAATTCTGGCTGAATGGACCGTGCCAGTGGTCTTAGTTTTAAAACATAACAATTTGGTTCATCTCTGTGGGGATCATAACAAGTCAACAGAGCAGAGACTGTATGAGTATACATTGTTGCCCATTGGGATGATTTTGGTTTTGCCATTTTTCAAAGGGTGATGGAAAACATTCTTCAAGAGGTACCCAGAGTGATAGTCAATCTGGATGGCATGTTAATCTCAGGAACTACTGCAAAGGAACATTTAGAGAGTTTGGAGGAGGTTTTATGACTTTTTTCTGATGTTGGCATCCAATTAAAAAGGGAAAAATATGTTTCTAGGTCAACAAAATAACATATTTCCGGTATAGAGTTGACAAGGATGGGTTACACAGTGCCCAAAAGAAGGCCATAAAAGTGACTCAGACTCCAAGGAACACAACTGAGCCGAAATCTTTCTTAGGGAAAATGTATACTGAATTTGGCAATCCTGCTGGTACCCCTCCAAATACTGTTTAAAAAAATAGAAATGGTCATGGCAAATGCCACAAGGAAAAGCCTTTGCAAATGTCAAACAACAATAACTGTCAACAAATATACTAGTCCATTATGACATCCTGAAGCCACTCACTGTAACCTGTGACACCTCCCCTTATGGGATAGGAGCAGTATTATCACATGGCTGGGGCGATGGGGCAGAATTTTCAATCATGTTTGCATCACAAACCCTGGCGGATGTGAAGAGGAAGTATGTCCAGATTGACAAAGAAGGTTTGGCCATGATATTCACAGTGAAAAAGTTCCGCCAGTATGTCTATGGTCAGCATTTCATCTTAGTAACCAATCACAAATTTCAAGGAAGAGGAGGTGATTCCTCCCATCACATCAGCCTGGATCCAAAGCTGGGCACAGCTACTAGGTGCCAATGAATATACATCAGAACATTGTATTTAGCCAATGCATCAGCTTGAGCTGCCTGCCACTATCCACCTACCTACCTACCTTCTCCACCAAAAGTCATCATGACTTCAAATTGTGAAAGGAAGGTAGAACAACAAATACATTAGCAAATTTCTGCCTGTAAGAACAAAAAAGCAATAGTGGCAGACTTTAAACCACCCCATTATCAACTGGGATTGAAATGATACAAGGGGCACTGAGGGAGAAAAATTAATGTAGTGCGTCCAGGAAATCTTTTTCAGCCAATTAGTGACAAACACAACAGGAAGAGATGCATTTCTAGATCTATCATGGGGAATGAAGAAGGAAAGTGGATGAAGTGACAGTTTGCGACCGTATCGGGGATAATAATCAAAATTTAGATCAATTTAGCATTACAATGGGAACAATCAGAGATTAAGCAGGAGTAAAAGTTTTGAATTGGGGGAAAGCAAGTTATGCAGGAATGAGAAGAGACTTGGATGAGATGAACTGGACAGTACTGATAGTGGATCCATCAATGCAAAACCAGTGGGAAGCACAAGAAAGCAAGATCCTAAGTGTACAAAGTAGGCACGTCCCTCCAAAAATAAGTGTGGTACTGCCAAATCTAGAGCACCCTGGCTTTCTAGAGGAAAACATCGAAGGAAGTCTCACAACACCAGGTTAAAGTCCAACAGGTTTATTTGTAACAAAAGTCACTAACTTTCGGAATTGGCAGTTCCTTCATCAGGTGGGTGGGAGTTCTGGTCACAAACAGGGCTTATAAAGACACAAACTCAATTACATGAAAAATGATTGGAATGTGAGTCTTTACAACTAATCAAGTCTTAGAGGTACAGACACTGTAAGTGGAGAGAGCATTAAGCACAGGTTAAAAAGATGTGTATTGTTTCCAGACAGGAAAGTTAGTGAGATTTTGTAAGTCCACACAAGTCATGGGGGTTACAGACAGTGCGACATGAACCCAAGGTCCCGGTTGAGGCCGTCCTCATGTGTGCAGAACTTGGCTATCAGTCGCTGCTCAGAGACTCTGCGTTGTTGTGTGTCATGAAGGCCGCCTTGGAGAACACTTACCCGAAGGTCAGAAACCGAATGCCTGTGACCACTGAAGTGTTCCCTAACAGGAAGGGAACAGTCTTGCCTGGTGATTGTCGAGCAGTGTTCATTCATCCGTTGTCATAGCGTCTGCCCAACGGACCATGCCTTGGGACATCCTTTCCTGCAGCGTATCAGTTAGAGAACATAGGCCGAGTTGCATATACCTGGTGGATGGTGTTCTCAAGTGAGATGATGGCATCCGTGTCGATGACCCTAGCTGTGGCAGGGTTGTGTGGTGTCGTGGACACTGTTCTCCTAAAGGCTGGGCAGTTTGCTGCGGACAATGGTCTGTTTGAGGTTGTGCGGTTGCTTGAAGGCAAGAAGTGAGGGTGTGGGATAGGCTTGGCGAGATTTCGTCTTCATCAATGATATGTTGAAGACTCTGGAGAAGATATCGTAGCTTCTTTGCTCCAGGGAAGTACTGGATGATGAAGGGTACTCTGTCCACCGCGTCCCGTGTTTGTCTTCTAAGGTCGCTGATGTGGTCTTTGGCTGTGGCACATTGGAACTGTCGATCGATGATCCAAATCATTTATATATATTACAAACAGCAAAGGTCCCAGCACTGATCCCTGAGGAACACCACTTGTCACAGCTCTCCATTCAGAAACACAACCTTCCACTGCTACTCTCTGTCTTCTTTGACCGAGCCAGTTTTGTATCCACCTTGTATCCCCTTCACGAAACCATGTTGCCTCTCACTAATATGTCCACTTACTTCCACGTGGGAATAAATCCTGTCTTAAAGAATCCTCTCCAATAACTTCCCTGCCACTGATGTAAGGTTCACCAGCCTGTAATTACCTGGATTATTCTTGCTACACTTCTTAAACAAAGAAACAACATTGGCTATTCTCCTGTCCTCTGGGACCTCCCTCTAAGAACTCTCACAACACCAGGTTAAAGTCCAATAGGTTTATTTGTAGCAAACACCACTAACTTTCAGAACTGGCTGTTCCTTCATCAGGTGAATGGGAGTTCCACATCATGACTTCCCCCGTACCCAGTGAGGATACAAAGATTGCTCTCAAGGCCCCAGCAAATTCCTCCCTTACCTCTCTAGTGTATATCCCATGAGGCCCTGGGGTCTTGTCTACCTTAATGCTTCTTAAGAACCCCAATACCTTCCCCTTTTTGATCTCAACGTGACTCAAACTATTGACACATCCTTTCCCAGACTCATCATCCACCAAATCTAAATTTAAATTTAAAACCAAATTTAAATAGCTTTAAATTAAGGGGTGGTAGTTATAGGACAGATGTCAGGGGTAGGTTCTTTACCCAGAGGGTGGTGAGGGATTGGAATGCCCTGCCTGTTGTAAATGCGCTAGTTTGGGGGCGTTTAAGAGATCCGTGGATAGGTTTATGGATGAAAAGGGATTGGTTTAGGTTAGAAGGTCATTGTTTTTTAATTGGTCGACGCAACATCGTGGGCCGAAGGGCCTGTTCTGCGCTGTAATGTTCTATGTTCTATAAATCCTTTCTTTGGTGAATACAGACTCAAAGTATTCATTTAATACCTCGTCCATTTCCTCTGGCTCCACACATCGATTCCCTCCCTTATCCTTGAGTGTGTCAACCCTCTCCCTCTGTACATGTGTATAAAAAGCCTTGGGATTTTCCGTAATCCTGCTGGCTAATGCTTTTTCGTGATCCCTTTTAGCCCCCTTTACTCCTTGCTTAAGTTTCTTTCTACTTTCCTTGTATTCCACACGAGCTTCGTGTGTCCCCAGCCTCCTATCTTTGACAAATGCTTCCTTTTTCTCTTTGACTAGGTTCATAATATAGAACATAGAAAAACTACAGCACAAACAGTCTCTTCGGCCCACAAGTTGTGCCAATCATAGCTCTGCCTAATAGGCTTACCTATAACCCTCAATCCTATTATGAATTATCCAATGTTCTCAAAAGTTGCCACACTTGGTGGATGTGCTAGATATTCTGGAGGGTTTGAAAATAGATAAGTCCCCTGGTCCGGATGGGATTTACCCCAGGATTCTCTGGGAGGCAAGAGAAGTGATTGCAGAGCCTCTGGCTCTGATCTTCAGGTCGTCGTTGGCCTCTGGTATAGTACCAGAAGATTGGAGGTTAGCAAATGTTGTCCCATTGTTTAAGAAGGGGAACAGACTTCCCCGGGAATTATAGACCGGTGAGTCTCACTTCTGTTGTAGAACATAGAACATAGAACATTACAGCACAAACAGGCCCTTCGGCCCTCGAGTTGCGCCGATCACATCAACCCCACCAATCTATAGACCTATCTATAACCCCCAATCCCATTAAACCCCATATACTCATCCAGAAGTCTTTTAAAAGACCCCAGCGAGTTCGCCTCCACCACCGATGACGGCAGCCGATTCCATTCACTCACCACCCTCTGAGTGAAAAACTTACCCCTAACATCACCTCTGTACTTCCCTCCCCGCACCTTAAATCTGTGTCCTCTCGTAGCGACCATTTCAACCCGGGGAAATAGCCTCTGAGAGTCCACCCTATCTATTCCTCTCAACATTTTATAAACCTCTATCAGGTCGCCTCTCAACCTTCGCCTCTCTAGGGAAAAGAGTCCCAGCTCCCTCAACCTATCTTCATAAGGCATGCCTCCCAGTCCAGGCAACATCCTTGTAAATCTCCTCTGCACCCTTTCAATAGCTTCTACGTCTTTCCTATAGTGAGGCGACCAGAACTGCGCACAGTACTCCAAATGAGGCCTGACAAGGGTCCTGTAAAGTTGCAGCATTATCTCCCGACTCCTAAACTCAATCCCTCGATTAATGAAGGCCAGTACACCATGCGCCTTCTTGACCACCTCCTCCACCTGCGAAGCCGATTTAAGAGTCCTGTGGACCCGGACCCCGAGATCCTTCTGCTCTTCAACGCTACTAAGACTCCTGCCCTTGATAGTGTACTCGTTCATCCCGTTGGTTCTGCCAAAATGGACGACTACACATTTATCCGCATTGAAGTCCATCTGCCACTTCTCCGCCCATTCCTGCATCCTATCTATGTCCTGCTGCAACTTTTGACATCCTTCCAGACCATCCACAACACCACCGACCTTCGTGTCATCAGCGAACTTGCTAACCCATCCCTCCACTTCCTCATCCAGGTCATTTATGAAAATGACAAACAGCAAGGGTCCCAGAACAGATCCCTGGGGCACCCCACTGGTGACTGACCTCCATTCCGAAAAAGACCCATCCACAACCACTCTCTGCCTTCTGCAGGCAAGCCAGTTCTGGATCCACAAGGCCAAAGGCCCTTGGATCCCATGCCCTCTCACCTTCTCAAGAAGTCTTGCATGGGGGACCTTATCAAATGCCTTGCTGAAGTCCATGTACACTACGTCCACGGCACTTCCTTCGTCAATGTGTTCAGTCACATTATCGAAGAACTCAACTAGGCTCGTAAGGCACGACCTGCCCTTGACAAATCCATGCTGACTATTCCTGATCATGTCAAACCTCTCCAAATGCTCGTAAATCTTGTCCCTCAGAAGCCTCTCCATCAGATTACCAACCACTGAGGTCACTGTGGGCAAGGTTTTAGAAAAAATTATTCGGGATAGGATTTATAGTTATTTGGAGAGTAATGAATTGATTGGAGATAGTGTGTGTGCAGTTCTGGTCCCCACATTATGGATCTCGGGGTCCGGATTCACAGGACTCTTAAATCGGCCTCGCAGGTGGAGGAGGTGGTCAAGAAGGCGTATGGTGTACTGGCCTTCATTAATCGAGGGATTGAGTTTAGGAGTCGGGAGGTAATGCTGCAACTTTACAGGACCCTCGTCAGGCGTCATTTGGAGTACTGTGCGCAGTTCTGGTCGCCTCACTATAGGAAAGACGTAGAAGCTATTGAAAGGGTGCAGAGGAGATTTACAAGGATGTTGCCTGGACTGGGAGGCATGCCTTATGAAGATAGGTTGAGGGAGCTGGGACTCTTTTCCCTGGAGAGGCGAAGGTTGAGAGGCGACCTGATAGAAGTTTATAAAATGTTGAGAGGAATAGATAGGGTGGACTCTCAGAGGCTATTTCCCCGGGTTGAAATGGTCGCTACGAGAGGACACAGATTTAAGGTGCGGGGAGGGAAGTACAGAGGTGATGTTAGGGGTAAGTTTTTCACTCAGAGGGTAGTGAGTGATTGAACATAGAACATAGAACATAGAACATAGAACATTACAGCACAAACAGGCCCTTCGGCCCTCGAGTTGCGCCGATCGCATCAACCCCACCAATCTATAGACCTATCTATAACCCCCAATCCCATTAAACCCCATATACTCATCCAGAAGTCTTTTAAAAGACCCCAGCGAGTTCGCCTCCACCACCGACGACGGCAGCCGATTCCAATCACTCACTACCCTCTGAGTGAAAAACTTACCCCTAACATCACCTCTGTACTTCCCTCCCCGCACCTTAAATCTGTGTCCTCTCGTAGCGACCATTTCAACCCGGGGAAATAGCCTCTGAGAGTCCACCCTATCTATTCCTCTCAACATTTTATAAACTTCTATCAGGTCGCCTCTCAACCTTCGCCTCTCCAGGGAAAAGAGTCCCAGCTCCCTCAACCTATCTTCATAAGGCATGCCTCCCAGTCCAGGCAACATCCTTGTAAATCTCCTCTGCACCCTTTCAATAGCTTCTATGTCTTTCCTATAGTGAGGCGACCAGAACTGCGCACAGTACTCCAAATGAGGCCTGACGAGGGTCCTGTAAAGTTGCAGCATTACCTCCCGACTCCTAAACTCAATCCCTCGATTAATGAAGGCCAGTACACCATACGCCTTCTTGACCACCTCCTCCACCTGCGAGGCCGATTTAAGAGTCCTGTGAACCCGGACCCCGAGATCCTTCTGCTCTTCAACGCTACTAAGACCCCTGCCCTTAATAGTGTACTCGTTCATCCCGTTGGTTCTGCCGAAATGGACTACTACACATTTATCCGCGTTGAAGTCCATCTGCCACTTCTCCGCCCATTCCTGCATCCTATCTATGTCCTGCTGCAACTTTTGACATCCTTCCAGACCATCCACAACACCGCCGACCTTCGTGTCATCAGCGAACTTGCTAACCCATCCCTCCACTTCCTCATCCAGGTCATTTATGAAAATGACAAACAACAAGGGTCCCAGAACAGATCCCTGGGGCACCCCACTGGTGACTGACCTCCATTCCGAAAAAGACCCATCCACAACCACTCTCTGCCTTCTGCAGGCAAGCCAGTTCTGGATCCACAAGGCCAAAGGCCCTTGGATCCCATGCCCTCTCACCTTCTCAAGAAGTCTTGCATGGGGGACCTTATCAAAAGCCTTGCTGAAGTCCATGTACACTACGTCCACGGCACTTCCTTCGTCAATGTGTTCAGTCACATTATCGAAGAACTCAACTAGGCTCGTAAGGCACGACCTGCCCTTGACAAATCCATGCTGACTATTCCTGATCATGTCAAACCTCTCCAAATGGTCGTAAATCTTGTCCCTCAGAAGCCTCTCCAACAGCTTACCAACCACTGAGGTCAGACTCACCGGGCGGTAATTTCCCGGGCTATCTCTGTTCCCTTTCTTGAAAATAGGGACTACATCCGCAATCCTCCAATCTTCCGGAACCTCTCCCATCTCCATTGACGACGCAAAGATCATCGCCAAGGGCTCTGCAATCACTTCCCTGGCCTCCCACAGTATCCTGGGGTACATCCCATCTGGTCCCGGCGACTTATCTACCTTGATAGAATTCAAAAGTTCTAACACATCCTCCTCTTTAATGTCCACGTACTCAATCTTTTCCACCTGCTGCAAGTCCATAGCAAGATCTCCCAAATCAGCTTCCACTGTGAATACTGATGCAAAGTACTCATTAAGCACCTCCGCCATTTCTTCTGGTTCTACACAGACCTTTCCCCCTTCATCTTTTATAGGTCCTATCCTTTCCCTTCTCACCCTTTTACCTTTCACATACTTATAGAAGGCCTTGGGATTTTCTTTAATCTTACCCGCCAAGGTCTTCTCATGACCCCTTCTGGCTCTCCTAATTTCCCTTTTAACCTCCTTTCTACAGTCCTTATATTCTTCAAGATCCTTAACCACTGGAATCGGCTGCCGTCGTCGGTGGTGGAGGCGAACTCGCTGGGGTCTTTTAAAAGACTTCTGGATGAGTATATGGGGTTTAATGGGATTGGGGGTTATAGATAGGTCTATAGATTGGTGGGGTTGATGCGATCGGCGCAACTCGAGGGCCGAAGGGCCTGTTTGTGCTGTAATGTTCTATGTTCTATGTTCTATTACAGGAAGGATGTGGAGGCTTTGGAGAAGGTGCAGAGGAGGTTTACCAGGATGTTGCCCGGTATGGAGGGGAGGTCCTATGAGGAGAGGCTGAGGGATTTGGGGTTGTTTTCGCTGGAAAGAAGGCGGCTAAGAGGGGATCTTATTGAAACATATAAGATGATTAGAGGTTTAGATAGGGATAGTAATAGCCTTTTTCCTCTGATGGAGAAATCTAGCACGAGGGGGCATAGCTTTAAATTAAGGGGTGGTAGTTATAGGACGGATGTCAGGGGTAGGTTCTTTACCCAGAGGGTGGTGAGGGATTGGAATGCCCTGCCTGCTGCAGTTGTAAATGCGCCTAGTTTGGGGGCATTTAAGAGATCCGTGGATAGGTTTATGGATGAAAAGGGATTGGTTTAGGTTAGTGGGTCATTGTTTTGTAACTGGTCGGCGCAACATCGTGGACCGAAGGACCTGTTCTGAGCTGTAATGTTCTATGTTCTACCCTTCATCCTTACAGGAATGTGCTAGTCCTGAATCCCTTTCAACTTACACTTGAAAGCCTCCCATGTGCCAGATGTTGATTTGCCCTCAAACATCTGCCCTAATCAAACATTCTTCAGATACTGCCTAATATTATTGTAATTAGCCTTCCCCCGGTTTAGCACCTTAACTTGAGGACTACACTTAGCTTTATTCATCAGTACCTTAAAGCTTACTGAATTGTGATCACTGTTCCCAAATTGCTCCCCTACTGAAACACCGACCACCTGGCCGGGCTCATTCCCCAATACCAGGTCCAGTACAGTCCATTCCTAGTTGGACGATCCATGTACTGTTTCAAGAAGCCCTCCTGGATGCTCCTTACAAATGCTGCCCATCCATGCCCCTAGCATTAAATGAGTCCCAGTCAATATAGAGGAAGTTAAAATCTCCCACCACAACAACCCAGTTACTTTTACGTTGGGGGCCTGTTAAGGTAACTGGGTCCCCGGCTGTGTCCCTTTTCTCCGGGCTGCCCTTTGTCTGGCCAACTGTATTCCAATTGCATGGAGCCATTCCTGAACTTCTTGTGGAGGAAGTTGTTGGGTTTGACTCTGCGCAGGCCAGGCATCAGGATGCCTTCTTAGATTAGGCTAATGATGTCCTCCTCATGTTCACAGACCCGGCTGACCTGTGGAGGATGTGAGAGTACCAGGCCGTGTACTCTGCTGCATCCTCTGCCAGGATCAGCTGGGCCAAGTGTTCTGGACTCCTGGTTGGTCTGTGGCAGATGGACCCCCTCCCAGAGGCACTTCAGGCCTTTCACCTGGAGTAGGACCAGTCTCCTTTACTTGGGAGCCCATCTTTGCCTGGCTGAGGAATCCCGGCCGGCAAACTGATGGGAGCTGGAGGCCAAAGTCACCACTTGCCTCAATCCCTCAATAGGCTGAATGGCCTCCTCCTGCACTGTAGGGATTCTATGATTCACAGGCTCCAGGAAACCTGATCTTCTTGCGATTTTGTGGAGTCCATGGACCATTGTTGTCATCCGGCAACGGAGGTGTCCCCATGGACGGATTCTCCCCCAGTACATTGTACTGGGCACATGTAGCAGATCCATGCAACTGTAAATGGCACTGGTTCACAAAGACACATGTTCCAAAGATGTGCAGGTTAGATTGATTGGCCATGTTAAATTGCCCTTTAATGTCAGGGGATTAGTAGATTAAATACTTAGGACACTGCATTAGGTGTGCACTAGCAGCCCATACAGAAAATCCCTCTATGCAGTGACAAAGAGCATGGAGGGCACGTCCGTGACACGGCTCAAACTGTGGGGCTCCATCCCCAGGAAGAGAATGTCTGGGCTTGGGGCCAATGTGAAATCCCGTCTGAGCAGGGGTTATGCTCAGTGGGGATCCCACCACCCAGCTGTGCCTCCCCAATTTTGTGTTATAGGTTGCATTCTCTTTGCAGTTATCTCAGAAACTTTTCACTAATGTTTTGTTTACAGTTCAGTCCCACTCTCCTGATCTATGGGCATTTGGTGCAGACGGTGGCAGGAAAGGAGGAGGACCTCCTCGTGAACCTGTTCCTGGGCCTGGCCAAATGAGCCATTAACAGATCCAAGCAGCAGGTGACTGAGGGAGTTATCCAGCCTGACTATCTGCCCCTGTGCTGTGGCTACATTTGCAGTCAGATGTCCTTGAAGAGGGAACATGCAGTGTCCAAGGACACTGTCAAGGCTTTTGTGCATGTTAGACACTGTAGGAACTGGGGTGTATTATTGACCCCTTTCACCACATTTTGATTGAATGTTTAAGTTTCCTTTCTGCTTTGTTTTTTGTTTCGGGCAGTTCCCTGGGGGGCTTGGGTGCTGCTGTTTTTAATTTATCCCTTAGTTTATTTGATTTTGTTTATTTGTTTTGCCAAAAGGAATGGCAGAGATTAGTGTGTATACGCTAAGTATACACTTACTTTGTATTCTGTAATAAATGATGTTCCTTTCCAGTCGGCCTTCCTGAGTCATTACAAAAGGAATGTCCAATGTCTGTGGGCAGTGAGTCAGAGCTGCACTTCTCTTTGTGACCTCTGCTTAAAGGCTCAATCCTTGAGCACTGACCTTGAAACTCAGTTATATAAACTCAGAGACCTGAAAATTACACTTTCCTCATTTGAGTCTTACTCTTGCATCCTTGATACTCTTCAGTACCTCCTTGAGGTTTGCCAAATGTTCCTCAGAGGATATAATGTGCAATAAACTTGCCATGAAATGGTGCAGGCTGATAAAATGCCCAGGGCAACCAGATATATTGGTACAGACCTTTGTGAGTTATTTATCTTTTCTCACTTGCTTGCGTCCTCATTCAGCTCCAACTGCTGGTATGTGTGGCTCCCATGTCAAGTTTGGTAAATCTTTGTCCTCCTGCTAACTTTGCATACAAGCCTTTGGGATTGGATAACCATCCAGCCTGGCCACTTGGTTTGTGGTTAAGTTGCAGTCTTCCCAGATGCAAACGGTTCTGTCCGGCTTCACCAGGAGTCACCCATTCTGAGAATTGTACCGGCCTTATTATTCCCAAGTCTTCTAAATGTATCAGCTCTGCCTCAACTTGTTCATGCAAAGCAAAAGACACTGGCCGAGTTCTAAAAATTTTGAGAGTGGAGCCTGAATTAACATAGATCTTGGTTTTGACTTCCCAAATTTTCCTAAGTATATTACAGAAGATCTCTTGACATTTCCTTAAAATGGCTTGGAAACTTTCGTCAATTATGCTGAAGATCTCCAGTCAATTTAATTTCAATCCAATCTCATTCCAATAGGCTGAGCCCAAGGCCCTTCAAGATGATGATAGGTCATCACATATGTATGATATATATGCTTTGCTATTAAACCATAGAAACCCTACAGTGCAGAAGGAGGCCATTCAGCCCATTAAGTCTGCACTGACTCTTGAAAGAAAATCTTACCCAGGCCTAACACTCCTTTCAACCCCCTATCTGTAACATCACGTATTTACAATGGCTGATCTACTCAGCCACTTGTCCTCCAGGTGCTCCGGTTTGCGTATCACGTAGTTTGCTTTAAAACTGTGCTGTGGATGTTGTTATAAACAATTATTTTGGCTTTGGGCTTGCCATTTAGGTCCAGATAGCTTGTATTTTTCTTCAAGAAGCTGTTTAATCTCAGTATTATCTTCATCACACCAGTCCTGATTTTTGCGTTTGGTGGGACCAAGTACTCATAAGCTGTGCCGTACACAATATCCTATTGGAAAGCCCAGATTTCTGAGGGGCTCAGAAGGTCTCTTAGCCTCTTTCCAGAGGAATTCTCTGAAGGGGTTTCCCCTTGGAGTGCCCAGCATTTGTTGAACCTCACTCAATCAACACATACACTACGAAAGACGGCATATAGTTAAAGGACAAAAAGCAATTTATTTGCTAATAGAATATAAGAACATAAGAAATAGGAGCAGGAGTAGGCCATCTAGCCCTTCGAGCCTGCCCCGCCATTCAATAAGATCATGGCTGATCTGAAGTGGATCAGTTCCACATTCCCGCTTTCTCCCCATAACCCTTAATTCCCTTGTCTATCAGAAATCTATCTACCTATGATTTAAATATATTTAGCGAGGTAGCCTCCACCACTTCAACGGGCAGAGAATTCCACAGATTCACCACCCTTTGAGAGAAGTTCCTCCTCAACTCTGATCTAAACTGTGCCCCACACCCCCCCCCCACCCCGCTTATTTTGAGGCTGTGTCCTCTAGTCCTGCTATCCTTTCTAAGCGGGAAGAATCTCTCTACCTCTACCCTATCCATCCACTTCATTATCTTATACGTCTCTATAAGATCCCCCCTCATCCTTCTAAACTCCAACGAGTACAGACCCAGTCTATTTAGTGTCTCTTCATAAGCTAACCCCCTCATCTCCGGTATCAGCCTAGTGAACCTCCTCTGCACTCCCTCCAAGGCCAATATATCCTTCCGCAAATACGGCGACCAAAACTGCACACAGTACTCCATCTGCGGCCTCACCTGTACAGTTGCATCAAGACCTCCCTACTTTTATATTCTATCCCCCTCGCTATAAAGGCCAACATCCCATTCGCCTTCTTGATCACCTGCTGCACCTGCAAGCTGGGTTTTTGCGACTCGTGCACAAGGACCCCCAGGTCCCTCTGCACTGTAGCATGCTGCAGCTTTTCGCCTTTTAAATAATAATCCCTCCTACTATTATTTCTACCAAAGTGGATAACCTCACATTTGCTAACATTACACTCCATCTGCCAGGTCCTCTGCCCACTCACTAATGCATGCATCAGGAGGGAGGCACAGTCAGTGAGGGCTGACTGTGCTCTCTGAGCTAATATTGCCAGGTAATATTATTATTTAATTCTGAACATTTCAATATCTTGCCTAGTTTTGTCAATCAGACTGGACAGCCCAATCACAATATTCAGCCAATAACGTTACTCCTGTCAACAGGAATAGGTGATTACTAGCTTCCTGCCCATGTAGATTCCTTCACCTTTACCTAGGAAATGTAGCCCATATCATTAGAGTTACCAAGGCCATTATTAACATCTGTGATATTCTATTGGTGAAAGGAGCCACTCTTTCGCTGGAACCTGCGCCTCTTTTATCAGCTTAAGAAACTGCTACAGCCTCACTACCCATGAACGAATTTACTCCCTTCAATAGCAAGTCTATGATTAAACTTAGAACATAGAACATAGAACATAACAGCGCAGTACAGGCCCTTCGGCCCTCAATATTGCGCCGACCTGTGAAACCAATCTCAAGCCCATCTAACCTACACTATTCCAATATCATCCATATGTTTATCCAATGACCATTTAAATGTCCTTAATGTTGGCGAAACCACTGCTGTTGCAGGCAGGGCACTCCACGCTCTTACTACCCTCTGAGTAAAGAACCTACCTCTGACAACCATCCTATAATTACCACCCCTTAATTTAAAGCTATGTCCCCTCGTGTTAGCCATTCCATCTGAGGAAAAAGGCTCTCACTGTCCACCCGATCTAATCCCCTGATCATCTTATATGCCTCTATTAAGTCACCTCTTAATCTTCTCTTTCTAACGAAAACAGCTTCAAGTCCCTCAGCCTTTCCTCACAGGACCTTCCCACCATATCAGGCAACATCCTGGTAAATCTCCTCTGCACCCTTTCCAATGCTTCCACATCCTTCCTATAATGCGGCGACCAGAACTGTACGCAATACTCCAAGTGCGGCCGCACCAGAGTTTTGTACAGTTGTAACTTAATCTCACGGCTCTGAAATTCAATCCCTCTACCAATAAAAGCTAACATACCGTACACCTTCGTAACAACCCTATCAACCTGGGTGCCAACTTTCAGGGATCTATGCACATGGACACCGAGATCCCTCTGCTCAACCATACTGTCAAGTAACTTACCATTAGCCCAATACTCTGTAATCCTGTTACTCCTTCCAAAGTGAATTACCTCACACTTTTCCGCATTAAACTCCATTTGCCACCCGTCAGCCCAACTCTGCAGCTTATCTATATCTCTCTGTAACCTGCAACATCCTCCCACACTGTTCACAACTCCTCCGACTTTAGTGTCATCTGCAAATTTACTAACCCATCCTTCTACACCCTTATCCAGGTCATTAATAAAAATGACAAACAGCAGTCACCCCAAAACAGATCCTTGCTGGACACCACTAGTAACTGAACTCCAGGATGAACATTATTCATCAACCACCACCCTCTGTCTTCTTGCAGCTAACCAATTTCTGATCCAAACTGCTCAATCACCCTCAATCCCATGCCTCCGTATCTTCTGCAGTAGCTTATGATGGGGAACCTTATCAAACGCTTTACTGAAATCCAAGTACACCACATCAACATCAAACTGCTTTACCCTTATCTACCTCTTTGGTCACCTTCTCAAAGAACTCAGTGAGGTCTGTGAGGCACGACCTACCCTTCAGAAAAAAATGTTGACTATCCCTAATCAAATTATTCCTTTCTAGATGATTATAAATCCTATCTCTTGTAATCCTTTCCAAAGCTTTGCCCACAACAGAAGTAAGGCTCACTGGTCTATAATTACCAGGGTTGGCTGTACTACCCTTCTTGAACAAGGGGACAACATTTGCCATCCTCCAGTCTTCTGGCACTATTCCTGTAGACAATGACAATCTAAAGATCAAAGCCAAAGGCTCTACAATCTCCTCCCTAGCCGCCCATGCTTCTACCCACCTGGAATGTTTCTACCCACCTGGAACTGGTCTATGATAACCAAACAATAGGTTTTGCCGTGGGATTGTGGCAGTGGCCCTGTGAAATCCATTTGCAGATGTTCCCAGGGCCCCTTTGATCGGGGCTGCTGTCCCATCTTAATTCTTATGGGCTGACTGGGGTTGTATTGCGCGCATGTCACTCATCGGTAACAACATTGGGCTATGTCCCTCCCCATCTCTTTCCACCACTATTCCTTTCCGATACTAGTTGCCATGGCCTCTCTTCCAGCATGTGAGAGTTCATGGTGTAGTTCCAAGAGAGTGTTTTGTAAGCACTCCGGCGCCATTACCTTGTCATTGTGTTTCCAAACGTTACCAGTCCCTCTGCTCACTTCCTATTCTTCCCACTTACCCTTTTCCTCTTCTGAGGTATCTTCGTGTAAGTCCCGAATATCTATTTCGTCTTCTGTCTGCCCAGTTACTGCTATTGGCAGCTCGCCAACTGTCTCCTGTTCTAACGCTAGTTGCGCTGCTCGATCTGCGGCTTGGTTCCCTTTGTATTTCCCTTTCTGGTTCTTTCTGATGTGCTTTGATTTTTATTACTGCTGCTTCTTGGCCCTTAAAAATGCCTCAATCCTTTGTTGGTGTTTAACAGGAGTTCCTCCCATGGTTACAAACCCCCTCCCACCCCATGCCATCATATAACCGTGTATAGGCTAGTGGGTCATTGTTTTTGTAACTGGTCGGCGCAACATCGTGGGCCAAAAGGCCTGTTCTGCGCTGTAATGTTCTATGTTCTATGTTCTATACCCAGAATGCGTAACTACTATCGGTATATATATTACCTGGTTTTCCCCCTTTAATTGATCTTTGTACAGGTTCTGCCAATTTCGAAAATTCCAGGGTAATACTTTGGCTATAGTTAAACAGTCCCAGCACCTTCCTGACCCCTCTTACGGTGATGGGGTCGCAGCATTTGTTATACTGCCTTCTTTCAGTCGGTTGGCATTTCTTTAAGCCCTTGGGATATTAAGTACTCTAGGTATAGGACTTGTGCTTTCCCGATTTGTGCCTTTTTGGGGCTCACCTTTAACCCTGCGGTTTTCAGTTCATTCAACACTAGGTACAGTGCTCCCTGATGTCCTGACTTAGATTCTGAGGCTATTAATATATCATCCATGTATTGTAGAATTGTAGTTCTTTGGTAGTTCCACCCTTTTCAGGGTGTCACTCACTACTCGACGGAAAATGGCAGGGCTATTGTAGAATCCCTGCAGTAGGCGAGTCCAAGTATACTTGTTTGTCTCCCATAATAAATGCAAATATATCTTGGGATTCGGGAACTAAGGGCAGAGACCAGAATCCTTTGGCTATATATTATAGTATAATTAAAAGAAGGGCCTCATACTAAGAATTCTATACTACCCCCCATCACCATGACTGATTTTTATCTTTTTCCAACTTAGTATTGAAGCTTATTATATTGTGATTGTTATTTCCCAATGGACAAAGTGGTTGAGGCTCTACTCATTGGAATTTACAGGAATAAGAAAGTAGGATTCTTAAGGGGCCTGATAGGATAATGCTGAGAGGATGCTTCTCCTCATGGGATAGTCTAGGTACAAAAGGCAGAGTCTCAGAACAAAGCGATGCCAATTTAAGACTGAGATGTGAAGGGATTTCTTCTCTTGAGGGTTGAGTAGCTCCATGTCACAGAGAGTTGTAGGGGAAGAGTCCTTGTGTACATTTAAGTCTGATAAAGTTAGATTTTTGATCAGTAAGGGAATCAAGGGTTACGAGGAAAGAGCAGGAAAGTGGACATGAGGAATGTCAGATCAGCCATGATCCTATCAAATGGTGGAACAGGCTCGAGGGGCCAAACAGACTGTTCCTATTTCTTATGGTCTTGTTCATCCATATTCCATCTTCAGTAAACTTGAGAACACCCAAACTTCTGCTGCCCATGTCCTATTTCACAGTAAATCCCATTCCTCTATCAGCCCCTGAGCTCTCTGACTCACATTTGCTCCTGGTTAAGGCTCCCCATCTCAGTAACCTCCTCCAGCTCCACAAATCTCCTTATCTCTGTAATCACCTCTTCCCAGACAACCCTCCCCATCTCTGCAATTACCATCTCCCTTATGCCCTCCTTACCTCTGCAATCACCTCCAGTCCCACAACCCTCCCTTTCACTGTAACCTCCTCCTCCCCTGCAACTCTCCCTATCTCCGTAACCTGCCTACAGTACTCTGGGGCATCTACATTCTAATTCTAGCCCCTTGTGCATCACCGGTTTTAATCACTCCACCAGTTTTAATCACTCCACCAGTTTTAATCACTCCACCAGTTTTAATCACTCCACTAGTGTTGGCTGTGTCTTCAGCTGCAAGCTCTGAAATTCCCTTTCTGGGTCTGTCCACCTGTGTGGACCATTTCATTATGCACTTCATTAGCATAATAAAATAGGATACAGAGATAGGGAGAGTTGTAGGGTAGGGAGGGCAGAGGGGAAATGGTAATTGCAGAAATATAAGTTTGGATAGGGAGGAGGAAGGCTGTTAGAGAGCTGTGGGAAGGAGCTTGAGAGAGGAGAAGACAGAAGAAGTGTTGGACTTGCCTGTCTGAAAACAATGTTGAAAGGGAAAACTTCAAAGAAAAAGTCACTGGTGAAGGGTAGCATCTCTTCCTCATCAGTATCCTCCTTCTGAATGTAACGATAGGCTGAGTTATCAAAGTTCAACCTGAACAGGGAAATATCAAGAAAAGACAGTGAAAGAAGGTTCTGATCTCAATCACAACATCTCACATGGCAATGAGGTGAGACAAGGAGAGAAGGCATTAGAAAGAGGGAGTGAGACACAGAGGATCAGAGATGGAGAAGAGAGAGGGTGGAAGAGGGGAGAGAGAGAGAGCGCCATAGAGCAAGAGAACCCAACAGATCTAAGCAGTGAGAGAGTGAGAAATATGAAATAAGAGAGACAAAGCAAAGAGAAAAAGAACACCCAGGTGAGAGTTAAAGGGAGAGATAGATAGGGGTATAGAGACACAGAGCCAGAGAGAGGGGCGGAGTGGGGGGTGAGGGGAGGGAACAGATCTGACAAAGGTAAGAGGGAGAGAGGGGATGTGAGTGAGCGGGAAAAAAAACTATTTCTGTCTGAGGGAGAGAAACAAGCCCCTGAAATTTACAAATGAGGGATAGTGTAGTTGCTTTTGCATCATTTGCTGCAAGCAACAAGCTTTATTCGAGCATTCAACTTCGCAGTGTGCATTCAGCACGGCGTGCTGTTGCCATTGCAGAGTGAATTCAGCACTCTTGAGCTGTTATGATTACAGTGTGCATTCAGCAGTGTGCTGTGATATTCGGGTGCATTCAACACTGTGCATTCAGCTGTGTTGCGATTGTAATGTGCATCCAGCACTGTGGGCTCCTTGTGACCGTCCCATCCGCAATGTCCCCCCCCCCCCGTACTCTAGTGATTGTTGTGTCTACTCAAGACTGTGTGTTATTGTGATTGTAGTGTGTATTTCGCACTGTGCACAGTTGTGACTGTAGCATGCATTAAGCACTGCACGTTATTGTGATCACAGTGTGCATTCAGCGTTGCACGCTGTTGTGATTGCAGTGTGCATTTAGTGCTGTGCACCACTGTGATTCTAGCATGTATTCAGCACTGCATGCTCTTGTGATTGCAGTGTGCATTCAGCATTGCACGCTCTTGTGATTGCAGTGTGCATTCAGCATTGCACGCTCTTGTGATTGCAGTGTGCATTCAGCATTGCACGCTCTTGTGATTGCAGTGTGCATTCAGCATTGCACGCTCTTGTGATTGCAGTGTGCATTCAGCACTCATGCTGTTATGATTATAGTGTGCATTCAGTCGTGCCATTTTGGTTGTAGACTGCATTCAGCATTGAATGCACACTACCCTCAACACATACCCAATCCATCTTCTCACCCCACCCTGCTGCCCCCCCCCCCCCCCCCCCCCCCCCCCCCGGCCCCCACCCACTCCCCACAATCCTGTCTCATATCCAAGCTTCAGGTAATGCTATCATGAATCTTTTGCAGCACCCCCCTCCCCCCCTCCCCCCCCCCCCACACACCCGGATCTACACCACAGCTGCAGTTCACCATTTCCTTTCAGATAGCAGGAATAAGAGGAGATTTTGTGCAAGAGCAAAGAGCAATTAAACGAGAACATTTATATTGGCTCACACATTCATTGACACACCTTTGATTCCAGCTGTAAAGAGTAGTTTAAGAGTGAGGTCTGGAATGTAGTCAGTCACATCAGGACTCTGCATCTTATGTGAATGTGAATCTCATGCAGAAAGGGGAGGTATCTGCTGGTACAGCTTCACTCACCCTGCTCTACCCAACACCACAATTCTGTTGCTGCTGTTGGCTCAGGATCCCCAACGTAATGCACCTCCGTGGATTCATGAGGATTATTTCTGGAAAACTTGTGACACAGTTCCACTGATGACCTGTGCTCCTGACATCTGAAGGGAAAATGTCCTCCTGAAAGAACCCTACTCTGATAGCTATGGAAACATTCCCATTGACACACGACTTCCAAATTCACTTACACATCTGTCTGAATCCCATAATCCCCACTGGAACACTCTTCACATCCTAAACACTGGCAACAGCCCATCTCTCAATGGTGCACCTCCTATTGATTGCAAACATTCACCAACTGCAGCTGATAACTGAGCCAAGTGGTGAAGTTCAACCCAGGCATGTTGTGGCTCCTCATTCCGCAAGTCAAACATGAGGAACAGCTCAAAATATGACTGACTGATCAACCAAGTCAGACTATCAGCCATTTACTGATCTCCTGCTCTGAGGGATCCGCTCCAGGTGGTATAATAACCATTGGTAATCGGATGAAGTCATTGAATGGATTGCTGACCTCAATATTGAAACTGTAATTGTTTCCCTGGCCAGATGAGTAATATCTCCTTCCTCTTAATTTTCACCTGTCCCATTGCTTCTACTGCTCCTCGCATTATTTTCTCAGATTTCTCCTCTTAGAGTACTTTGTATTATTCTTTATCATCAAATCCCTACGGTGCCGAAGGAGGCCATTTGGCCCATCGAGCCTGCAACAACCACAATCCCACCCAGGCCCTACCCCCATATCCCACATATTTACCCTGTTAGTGCCCCTAAGGGCAGTTTAGCATGGCCAATCAACCTCACTATGGAATACTATGTATTCCAGTCTTGCCTTGCACCTCAAAACATAAATTACCATCTTTTAATCCCTCCTAGCACCCAGCCCACCTCTTACTACCTGCAGATTATTTTGATTCTTGGGAGTCATTGTTCAAGATTCTCTTAAGGGTAATATTCAGTCGGCAGTTAGGAAGGCAAATGCAATGTTCGCACTCATGTCAAGAGGGCTAGAATACAAGAGCAGGGATGTACTTCTCAGGCTGGAAAAGGCTCTGATCAGACCCCATTTGGAACAGTTTTGGGCCCCATATCTAAGGAAGATGAGCTTGCCTTGGGAAGTATCTGGAGCAGGTTCACAAGAATGATCGCTGGAATGAAGAACTTGTCATGAGGAATGGTTGACTACTCTGTCTGTATTTATTGGAGTTTAGAAGGATGAGGGGGGATCTTATTGAAACTTACATGATACTGCAAGGCCTGGATAGAGTGGATGTGGAGAGGATGTTTCCACTAGTAGGAAAAACTAGAGCCAGAGGGCACAACCTCAGGCTAAAGGGATGATCATTCAAAATGGTGAATCTGTGGAACTCTTTGCCGTAGAAGACTGTGGAGATCAGGTGATTGAGTGTCTTTAAGACAGAGATGGGTAGGTTCTTGCTTAATAAGGGGGTCAGGGGTTATGGGAAAAGACAGGAGAATATCAGCCATGATTGAGTGGTGGAACAGACTCGATGGGCCAAGTGGCCTCATTCTGCTCCGATGTCTTATGATTCAGGTGAACAACTGATGCATGTGAATTAGAAAACTAAATTCCCCTTCAGCTTCTGTCCACTCAGATGCACTGGATCTCAGGGACAGAGATTTTTCCATTATTGAAAATCAGACTCTCTTTACATTTTCTACTCTGAAGCTTGGATAGGTCCCAAGGTCATCAGCTATCCTTCCATTTACTTGCCTCTGCTCCCTTACCTCATGGTGATATGCGAGTAATCACCCACTAACTGCTCAGACAACACCTCCACCTGAATGTCCGTGTCATAGAATTGCTTCCCCATCTGTCGGAGCTGGCCCATGGCGTAGTGAAGATAACCTTTTCGTTTGCTCCTGTTACAACAAGTGACAAATTTATATTCACATAGCGCTGTCATAGAGTCATAGCAATACAGCATGGAAACAGGTGCTTTGGCTCAACCAGTCCTTGCCAACCATGGTGCCCTCCCAGCGAATCCCAATTGCCCATGTTTGGCCTATATATATCCGTCTAATCCATTCCCATCCATGTACTTATCCAAATGCTTTTTAAATGTTGCTATTGAACCAGGCTCAACCACTTTCACTGGCATGTACTACCCATTGCGTGAAAGGCTATCCTCTTACCTTAAACTTATGCCTTATAGTTTTCAATTCCCTTCCCTGGGAAAAAGACTGTTTATCCTATCTATGCCCCTCGTGATCTTATACACCTCAATAAGGTCACCCCTCATCCTCCGACATTCCAAAGAATAAAGCCCCAGCATGAATAACCTCTCCCTATATGGGCGGCACGGTAGCACAGTGGGTTAGCACTGCTGCTTCACAGCTCCAGGGTCCTGGGTTCGATTCCCGGCTCGGGTCACTGTCCGTGTGGAGTTTGCACGTTCTCCTAGTGTCTGTGTGGGTTTCCTCCAGGTGCTCCGGTTTCCTCCCACAGTCCAAAGATGTGCAGGTTAGGTTGATTGGCCATGCTAAGAAATTGCCCCTTAGTATCCAGGGATGTGTAGGTTAGAGGGATTAGTGGGTATAATATTGTAGGGATATGGGGATAGGGCCTGGGTGGGATTGTGTTCAGTGCAGACTCGATGGGCCGAAGGGCCCTCCAGTGGTTCTATGATCTGTAGGGTCCTGGCAACATACTCGTATATCTTCCTTGCACTCTTTCCAGTTTATCAATGTCTTTCCTATGACCGGGTGACCAAAACTGTACAAAATACTTCCAGTGCAGCCTCACTTATAAAGCTGTACATAACATCCGAAATCCTGTACTCAATGCCCAAACAAATGAAGGCTAGTGTGCTAAACACCTTCACCAAACCTGTCTACCTGTGACGCCACTTTCAATAAACTATGTTCACTTGTACTCCTAGGTCCCTTAACAATCCCCAGGGCCTTACCATTTACTGTACAGTCCTACCCTGATTTAACTTTCCAAAATGCAACACCTTACACTTATCTGTATTGATATCCATTAACCAATCCTCAGCCCACTTCCCGAACTGATCAAGAACCCCCTGTAATTTTTGATTATCTTCTTTGCAATCCTAATTTATTATAAACCGTGAACTTACTAAACGTGCCTTGTACAGTCACATCTAAATATAAATAATGAACAACAAGGGTCCCACCACTGACCCCTGAGGCACAGCACTCATTACAGGCCTACAGCCCAAGAAACAACCTTTGATCTTCACCCTATGCTTCTTACCATCGAGCCAATTTTGAATCCAATTAGCTAGCTCTCCCTGGATCCCATGTGACCCACCCTTCCAAACTAGCCTGCCACACAGGACCTTGTCAAAGACCTTGCTAAAGTCCATATAAGCAACAATGTCCAAATACATTTTATATTTACGTAGCGCTGTCCAAGCACATTTTATAGTCACTGAAATACTTTTCAAAATGTAGACACTGTTGAAACAAAGGGAAAGTGGCAGAACAGCAAGATCCCAAAACAGCAGTGTGATACTGCCCAGATAATCTATTTTTTTATGATGCTGATTGAAGGAAATTATTGGTCAGGACACTGGGGGAGAATACCCCTGTTCTTCTTCCAGATAGTGCACTTGGATCTTTTTACATGGATCTGATCAGTCACGGCAGCATGGTAGCACAGTGGTTAGTACTGTTGTTTCTCAGCTCCAGGGTCCTGGGTTCGATTCCCGGCTCGGGTCACTGTCTGTGTGGAGTTCGCACATTCTCCTCGTGTCTGCGTGGGTTACCTCCGGGTGTTCCCATTTCCTCCCACAATCCAAAGATGTGCGGGTTAGGTTGATTGGCCATGCTAAAATTGCCCCTTAGTGTTCTGGGATGCATAGATTAGAGGGATTAGCGGGTAAGCGTGTAGGGATGTGGGGGTAGGGCCTGGGTGGGATTATGGTCAGTGCAGACTCGATGGGCTGAAGGGCCTCTTTCTGCACTGTAGAGTTCTATGGTTCTATGATCTACCTGGGCCTCGGTTCACAGCTTTGACAGTGCGCACTCTCTCAATACTGCACTGGAATGTCAGCCTGTAGTTTTGTGCTCGAGCTCTGTAATGGCACTTGAAACCAGAAGCTGGTAACTCAGTTGACACTCTGGCTCCAATCAGGACTAACTTCATGCATTCTCTCACTGACCCTTCACCTCCCACATCTATCTGTACCCGGTGTGATCGGTACCGGTACCTGTAGTGAAGGGTGACTCCTGTTGCTGACTCCTCTTGACAAAAGAAGGTTGGGGGCTGAACCTTTGGGTAGCTGAAGCGTAAGTATTCGTGTAGATTGTCCAAACCATTCACAAAATCACGCACATGTCTGCCCAAAACCTGAAGAAATGGGAAAAAGAGGTGTCAGAGCATGGTGCAAAGGACTAGAGTACAAAACTCTGGTACATCTGGGGTTAGTGTGTGACTGGATACAGTACCACCCAAACAATAATGTAAGAGAACTCATCACCCTCATCTCGGAGTCAGTCCAGTTTTGGACAGAGCACAAACAAGCATAGAGATAGGTTTACTGTAGGTCTGTTCATAGATCTTGTAGTTAATAAATACATTTGGTTAACATACTTAAAACTACGATGAATTCACTAAGACCTAATAAATAAGAGCATATTTATAAATAAGAACAAGCCTAATATATTCAGCCTCTCCTCATAGTTCAACCCCCTCAACTCCGGCATCAGCCGAGTAAACCTCCTCTGCACTCCCTCCAAGGCCAAAATATCCTTGTGTAAGTACGGCGCTCAAAACTGCACACAGTACTCCAGCTGCGGCCTCACCAATGCCCTATACAGCTGCAGCAAGACCTCCCTACTTTTATATTCAATCCCCCTCGCGATGAAGGCCAGCATCCCATTCGCCTTCCTGACCACCTGCTGCACCTGCCAGCTGGGTTTTTGCGACTCATGCGCCTGCTGCAGTTTTTCTCCACGTAAGTAATAGTCCTTCCTACCATTCTTCCTACCAAAGTGGACAACCTCACACTTGCCAACATTAAATTCCATTTGCCATTTCCTGGCCCATTCGCCCAGCCTATCTAGATCCTTCTGCAGACTTTCCACACCCTCCACATAATTTGCCGTTCCCCCAATCTTGGTGTCATCGGCAAATTTCGACACCCTACACTCGGTTACTTAGCAACTCAATCAAGGTTTTTAACCATAGAATTGGCCTTACTCATGAAAATGCGAAGAAAGGAAATCAAGAGCTGCAAGGACTCATAGATAACAATGTCCTCAGGTTAGAGTGAGCCTCCTAGCGCAGGCCCAGGTCCACAGCTGAATGCACTTGTGACCCTCAGTCTTCAGCGCGGAAAACCAAACAGAAACAGGAAATCCCAGCACTGGATGAGGGAGAGTCCCACAGCTTAGAGAATGTGCATGCAGCAGGTAACCTTTCCCAAGCAAAATTACCAATACGGACAGACCATGTATTGCCCAGATTGAAGGGCGAAACCACCCCAAAATAGAACATAGCAAATACATCAGGCTGAAGAAGAGGAACTGGTACTAGAAGTATTACCACACCAAAAATGGCCCCAATACAGATCCAGTTCCAAGTGAATGGACACTCATTGAACATGGAGGTGGACACAGATCAGTAGGATCCATTGTAGAGGAGTGGGAATTCAGAAGGTTAGGATTGGGAATTATATTACTCAAATTGAGAGACATTAAGGCAAGACTGGCAACTTATACAAAAGAACCATTACACATAATTGGAACGATTGTAACCCCAGTCACAAATGGGCAAAAGACAGTCTGGCTCTTGTTGATAATGGTACAAGGACCAGGTTCAAGGATCTTTTGGGAAGAGACTGGTCATAAAAAAAATCTGCTTGGATTGGCAGCAAATTTTCAAGATGGGCGTTGGTAACTTATGAAGTAATAGGAAAGTATCCAGAAGTGCCAGGTTCAAAGACATCTTTGAGTGGTTGCAGGACATTAAGGGAGCAGCCAGAAATTGTTATACATCGACGATCTGGAGGGGGGGGCTGAGTGAAGGATAACAAAATTGCTGATGACACGAAGATGAGTGGAAAAGCGAATTGCATGGAGGACGCAGAAAGTCTGCAGAGAGATCTGGATCATCTGACTGAGTGGGTGAGGACCTGGCAGATGGAGTATAATGTTAGCAAATGTGAGGTTATCCACTTTGGTAGAAATAATAGTAGGAGGGATTATTATTTAAAAGATGAAAAGCTGCAGCATACTACTGTGCACAGTGACCTGGGGGTCCTTGTTCACAAGTCGCAAAAACTCAGTCTGCAGGTGCAGCAGGTGGTCAGGAAGGCGAATGGGATGCTGGCCTTCATAGCGAGGGGGATAGAATATAAAAGTAGGGAGGTCTTGCTGCAACTGTACAGGGCACTGGGGAGGTCACAGCTGGAGTACTGTGTGCAGTTTTGGTCCCCTTATTTGCGAAAGGATATTTTGGCCTTGGAGGTAGTACAAAGAAGGTTCACAAGGCTGATACCGGAGATGAGGGGGTTAGTTTATGAGGAGAGATTGGATAAACTGGGTCTGTACTTGTTAGAGTTTAGAAGGATGAGGGGGTATCTTATGGAGACATATAAGATAATGAAGGGGATTGATAGGGTAGAGGTAGAGAGATTCTTCCCGCTTAGAAAGGAAAACAGGACTAGAGGGCACAGCCTCAAAATAAGGGGGGGGGGGGCAGTTTAGAACGGAGTTGAGGAGGAAGGAACTTCTTCACTCAAAGGATGGTGAATCTCTGGAATTCTCTGCCCGTTGAAGTGGTGGAGGCTGCCTCACTGAATATATTTAAGTCACGGTAGATAGATTTCTGATAGACAGGAGAATTAAGGAGAATGGGGAGAAGGCGGGAATGTGGAACTGATCCACTTCAGATCAGCCATGAACTTATTGAATGGTGGGGCAGGCTCCAAGGGGCTAGATGGCCTACTCCTGCTCCCATTTCTTATGTTCTTATGTAAAAAAGCGATAAAAATCATTCAAAAAAGGAATGAAGAATTTTCCCACGGGGCTGCTAACCTACACATGCACTCCTTTATAATGTGGCCTGACACCATCCGAACCGTTGGTGGGCAGGAAACTTTGCACATTACCCCCAATCCTGCTGAGAAAACTGTTAATTAGGTTGGTAACCAAGGATTAGCAGGACATTCGAGAAAGAGAGTGGTGCTATAGCTTCCACCCACCACAGACACTTACCACACTATGAAATGATGAGAAAGTTTGGATTAAAAACCTCGAGAGGGAGAAAGAAAGAAAGAGAAGGTATTATCAGCAGGAAGGATGATGTCTAAAGTCAGTGTAGCAGGGAATATTGAAACCCCTGTTTATTAAAGGGGCTTTTAAACCAAAGTAGGTATTTTAAAATCGGGACCATGATCTGCCTTATATCATTACGATGTGCATCCCACATATATTATGAAAGTATTGTCTATTAAATACAATATAAACAATAGTAGGGAATTGTTAACAAATATTGTTAAGTTGGGCCGAAGGGCCTGTTTCATGCTGTAAACCTCTATGACTCTATTGTAATTTTAAAATGCAGTTTTGAACGTCTTGTAAGCTTTGGCCAAAGGTGGACTACCCTAAAAGCATAATGGGAAAAAGCAGAAGCAGAGAGGCCAAGAAGTACATAACCTAGTTACGTACTTCTTAGTAAAAGGTTTTAGAAGACCTTGCAGCTGGAAGGTGCTAAGATGGTGATATGAATAGAAGGATTTAATTGCTAATTAAAGTGAATAGGAGCATTCCAGTTCTTACTCTTGGCCTCTCCGTAGGAGCTGTGATGATAAAATTTAGGCAGAGTAATTGACTCCCTTTCAGTTCCCACACCCTGCAAGTGCAAGGGAGAATCTTGAACCTGTCAGACATGTATAGGTAAGGTTGCTAGGCAGCAGGGGGAATATTTCCAAGTCCAGTTAACCAATGATTGCCTAATTATGCCAAAGTGTAAAATTGGCCGAGGTAAATGGTGTGTATTAATTAATTGGATCAGCCAGTTTGGATGATGGGTGCGGTGGGGAAGGTGAATCTTCAAAAGTAGTATATCAGAAGTGTTCATGTGATGTAATTACAGAGAGGGAGGAAGTCATCCTGCATCTCTCTCCCAATACATACTGACCAAATAAGGAATGTCTTTAACCACATACTGTCTCTCACAAGTCTTTAAGTTTAACTGGATTCGGCTGGATTCTGAATTGGAGGCTCTGGTGAATTTCCCTAACAGTCAATCATGCCTGACTCTCAGTCCAGAAGATAGAGTCAGAAGAAGCATGAAGGATCTCCTCCTGACCGTAGATCCTCTGTTTCTACAGTGTAGTGGAGAGATATTGAGGGAGATACCTCTAGTTGCAAGAACATCCTCAATATCAATAAAGTTTACCTGCAGCAACAAAAAAGGAATGAAGAATTTTCCCACGGGGCTGCTAACCTACACATGCACTCCTTTATAATGCGGCCTAACACCATCCGAACCCTTGGTGGGCAGGAAACTTTGCACATTACCCCCAATCCTGCTGAGAAAACTGTTATTTGGGTTGGTAACCAAGGATTAGCAGGACATTCGAGAAAGTTTCCTGCCCACCAAGGGTTTGGCTGGATTCTGGATTGGAGGCTTCAGTCACTTCCCCTAACAGTCAATCATACCTTCCGACAATAATGTGAACGAGATATGGAAGGGTTATAAAACAACTAGACCGCCTGAACTTATGAACTCAGAGACTAAAGGGGAGAGATGGGGTAGTAATAATCTTGTAAATGTATGAAGTAACCTGGAATAACTTGAACTTCATTGGATAAAGACTTGGGGGAGGTGGGGGCGAAAGAGGTCAGTCACATATAGGGTTAACGTAGGACTGAGTACAGTACCTCTCAAGCACTGGTGTAAAAGAACACATGGTCCACATCTAGGGCTCAGTTTAGTGTTGGACAGAGCAATGTGCACAACAGCTGTCAACTTGAACCCTCTACTATATATACATATAGATAGATATTAAAACTAATGTAGTTAATGAGTACATAGTTAATCTGGTTAAGACTATGAAGACTTTATGAAGATGTACCAAACATATTTAACATCCTACAAAAAAAAACTAACACAGAATGGAGAAGATAGCATGAGTGAGAAGTGACACCAACATCCTAAGGATAAGGAAAACTACCCAGACGGCGTGCCAGTAGGAGTGACTGGGGAGGACAAAAGCAAAACAGACAAGCAGAGGAAAATTCAACTCCATTGCTCAAAATCCAATTGTCCACGCAGGGAACGTCAACGTGAAATACTTGGACAGCAAACACAGAGAAACCATCACTGAACCATGTGATGATGTTATTCACTCCTCTCTCACACTCTCCTTCTCCATTCTCCTCGCTCTCCCTACTCCTCTCTCTTATTCCCCACTACTTCCCCTCTCCCTCTTTCCCTACTCCTCCATCTCTTTCTTTCTCCCTACTCCCTCCTCAATCTCTCTTTCCCCACTCCCCCTTTCTCTTTCCCTGCTCCTCTCACACTCTCTTTTCCTGCTCCCCCCTCACTTTCTCTCTCTCCGCACTCACCCCCTGCTCCGTTCTTTCACTCTATCTCTGCGCTCCCCCTCTCTCTCACTCTCTTTTCTCGTTCCCCCCTTACTCCATCTCACTTCACCACTCTCTGTTTATCTGCTCCCCAGTTCTCTTTCTTTGCCCACTACCATTTAGCATGCCCAATGCACCTAACGAGCATGTCTTTTGGACTGTGGGAGGAAACCAGAACGCCTGGAGGAAACCCTCGCCAACACAGAGACAATGTGCAGACTGCACAGACAGTGACACAAGCCAGGAATCGTACCCAGGTCTTTGGAGCTGTGAGGTAGCAGCGCTAACCACTGTGCCACAATGCCACACTGTGCGGGGTTACTGGGTTAGGAGGAGGGCCTGGGTAAGATGTTCTTTTGAAGAGTTAGTGCAGACTTGATGGGCCAAATGGCCTCTGCCTGCACTGGAGGGATTCCATTCTATGGATTAATTACAACTGCTTTTACCCCTAATCTGCCATGTTTTGCTCACCGCTCACTCTTTGCCTGCTCCCCACTCACTCTCTTTCTCCCTCTCTTTCCGCTTCTCTCTTTCTATCCATGCTCCCCACTCTCTGTATCATGACTCCCCATTTTCTCTTGCTCTATCCCTGCTCCCCACTCTCTCTGTCTTTCCCTGATGACCGCTCTCTCTCTCTGTTTCTTTCCCTCTCTCTTTCCCCTCTCCCCCACTCTCTTTCTCTCTTTCCACTCTCCCCCACTTTCTCTTTCTTTCCTCAATCCTTCTCAATCTGAGAATCATGCCCATAGAGTTTTATAGCACAGAAAGAGGCCCTTCAGCCCATCATGTGATAACAGGGCTGGGAAAATAGCAATGAGATTAGACAAGGTCAACATGAATTTATGAAAGGGAAATCGTGTTCTACAAACCTGCTGATATTTTTTGAGGATGTAACGAGTAGAATAGATAAGGGTGAAACAATGGATGTAGTACGTTTGAATTTTCAAAAATTTCAGACTTTTGATTAAGTCCCACATAAGATGTTAGTGTATAAATTAAAGCACATGGGACTGCGAGTAACACATTGGTGCAGATTGAAAATTGGTTGACAGACAGGAAAGTGCGAATATGTAGGTCCTTTTATGAGTGGTAAGCAGTGATGAGGAGGTTCCTGCAGGGATCAGTTCTTGGGCCCCAGTTGCTCATAATAGATATAAATAACCTGAATGAGGGAACAAAATGTTCATTTTCCAAGTTTGCTGAAGGAGAAACAAAATGGCAGAGTATGCTGTAAGTGGCGATAGATTGGGAAATGTTGATGTACAAAGGTATCTGAGTGCCCTAGTACACCACTCATTGAAAATAAACATGCAATTGATCTGGGTTCGAGCCCCGACCATCTCAGACTTTGATTTCTTAAACTAATCCATAGGAAGCTCCAGATGCAAATTGAAGCAGTTACTGGACATTTATAGGTGGCACAGTTGTTAGCACTGTCAGCTCACAGTGCCAGGGACCTGACTTCAATTCCGGCCTTGGCTTTATGTGTGGAATTTGCACGTTTTCCCTGTGTTTCCGTGAGTTTTCTTCAGGTGCTCCAGTTTCCTCCCACGGTCCAAAGATGTGCACAATGGGTTGATTGGCCAGGTTAAATTATCCTTCAGCATAGAGAGTAAATACATGGGGTTACAGGGATAGGGCCAAAGTGTGATTGCTGTCAGTGCAGACTCATAGTGTTAAGTGGCCTCCTTCTGCACTGAAGGGATTCTATGATTCAAATATGTGGAGATGCCGGCATTGGACTGGGGTGGGCACAGTAAGGAGTCTCACAACACCAGGTTAAAGTCCAACAGGTTTACTTGGACACACCTCAGGAAGGAGCAGGACTCTGAAAGCTTGTGATTCCAAATAAAACTGTTGGACTTTAACTTGTTTTTGTGAGACTTCTTTTTATGAATCTATGTACAACAAGCAGTTAGGAAGGCAAACAGCATATTAGTCTTTATTGCAAAAGGATTTGAGTACTGGAGCAGGAATATCTTGCTGCAATTATACCTGGCCTTTATTAGACAACACCTGGTGCATAGTGTGCAGTTCTGATCTTACCTAAGAAAGGACATATTACCCACAGAGGGAATGCAGTGAAGATTTGCCAGACCAATTTCTGGGATTGGATTGCCTCAAGAGTAGAGATTGGATCGATTGGGCCTGTATTCTCTGGAATTGAGAAGAATGAAAGGGACTCTCATTGGAATGTATGAAATTCTGAAAGGGTTGGACAGACTGGATACAAAGATGTTGTTTCATCTGGCTGAGGGCGTGGGGGGGTGGGGAGGAGTCTAGCACAAGGAGTCATAGTCTTAGGATACAGGATAGGCCATTTCGGCCTGAGATGAGAAGAAATTTCTTCTCTCAGAAGATGGTGAACCTGTGGAATTCTCTACCACAGAAGGAGACCATGTCACTGAATGTATTTAAGAAGGAAATATGTAGACTTCTAGGGTGGAATTCTCTGGCCGCGCTGATCTAAAAGCTGAAATTTCCACCTCTCAATGAGGTTTCACTTGTCTGCAACCTGCCCGCTAAAATTCCAGTGGTGGGCAGGATGGGAGAATTCCGGCACTAGACATAAAAGGTACCAAGAGTTATAGGAAGCTTGGCGTTGAGACGGAGGATCAACCATGAAGATATTGAATGGTGCAACAGGCTCAAAGGGTTGAATGACCTACTCATAGTTTCGATATGATTTGCAGCCTTATTGCCGACATTCACGGGCTCTGTTCACTCAAGTTCATCCTTGTCACCCACCTTCAAAATCCGGTCATATCCATATTTCCCCACAAATCCCAAGAAATAGACTCCCCACGAGTTCATCAGCTCACTGTAGGGGGTCCCAGTAACGCCACTGGCTGCCATGGCAATGCGAGGAATCACACTCTCACTATAAACCTAAAGCAAGGAAAGTCAAACAAAGTTAAAACAGTTAGTGAGAGGCAGGCAATCATTCAGTTTACAAGATCTATAGGGTAGCTACAGATCCACTGTCTTTTTACAACTTTGTTTTGCAGGATAAGGAATTAATTCCAACTGGGTAAAAGACTAATGAGACACTGTACATAATCACAGGAAGTAATGTGAAAACACATGACCTTTCTCTCTCTCTTGTACAACCTTACGTAAGAGGTAGCCCATAATAAGTTACATTCCAATGAAGTTAGTGCTAGACCTCAGCAGACATTAATCTATTAATCTATTGGGGCGGCACGGTAGCACAGTGGTTAGCACTGCTGCTTCACAGCTCCAGGGTCCTGGGTTCGATTCCTGGCTCGGGTCACTGTCTGTGTGGAGTTTGCACATTCTCCTCGTGTCTGCGTGGGTTTTCTCCGGGTGCTCCGGTTTCCTCCCACAGTCCAAACATGTGCGGGTTAGGTTCATTGGCTATGCTAAAATTGCCCCTTAGTGTCCTGGGTTGTGTAGGTTAGAGGGATTAGCAGGTAAATGTGTAGGGATATGGGGATAGGGTCTGGGTGGGATTGTGTTCGGTGCAGACTCGATGGGCCGAAGGGCCTGTTTCTGCACTGTAGGGTTCTATGCTCTATGCTATTAAGTTAAAGAAAAATGTGGGTTGATTAGGAAGATTTCTAAGCAGAAAATCATATTTAACTTAGTAAGAGTTTTTTTGAAGATGTGAGGGTTGATGAGGATAATGTGGTTGATGAGGTGAACATGGACTTTCAAAGGGCATTTGGCGAAATGCCACACAACAGACTTGTGGAAAAATGCTCATGGAATAAAAGCAGCATGGTTATGAAATCGGCTGAGTGACAGGAAGAGAGAGTAGTGGTTAATGGATATTTCTCAGGATGGAGGTAGATAAGTAATGCAGTTTCCCAGGGCTCGGTCTTGGGATCCCTGCCTTTCCTTATATTAATGATCTAGATCTTGGTTGCCAGGTCAATTTCAAAAGTTGTGATTGATACAAAACTTGGAAGCACGTACCAACCAACTCAAGAACAGCTTCCTCCCTGCTGCTGTCAGACTTTTGAATGGACTTACCTTGCATTTACACACATGAGATGCAATAATTGATTCAAACGAGTGATTATGATTGTAAAACACATATGCTGATATTTACAAAGAACAAAGAACAATCCAGCATGGGAAACAGGCCCTTCGGCCCAACGAGCCCACGCCGCCACATCACCCTACACCTATTCTACCCTGCATATCTATATTTAGAATGTATTACTATTAATTTTAAGGAATATTGTTCACTCAAGTCAAAAAACATTTTACCACAAGACACCCTAGAATCCCTACAGTACAGAAGGAGGGCATTCAGCCTTTCAAGTCCATAATCCCAACCATAATCCCACCCAAGCCCTATTTCTGTAGCCCAACACATTTACCATGCTAATCCCCTTGATAACAGGGTCAATTTAGAATGGCCAATCCACCTAACCTGCACATTTTTGGACTATGGAAGGAAAATGGAGCACCTGGAGGAAACCCACACAGACATGGGTAGAACGTGCAATCTCCCCACAATGACCAAAACCGAAATTGAACCTGGGTACCTGGTGCTCTTAGGCAGTGCTAACCACTTCATCATTAGGGCAGAAACATATTTCAAGAGAATACTTGGGCCTTGGAAATATGCAAGTTTTATCAATAAAGTTTCGGATGGAAGAAACATATAGAACACTTAATCATATTTCAAGAATAGGATTTATTCACTCTCTGGATGAGATGAATTGGTGCCCAGATGTGGTGTCATGAGTTAGTCTGGTGACCTTTCAGTGACCTTTCAGCGAATCCATGGGAACCATTCATTTGAACTCAGGGGTGAGCGTCTTAGGTTACTTAGGCAACCAATGTTTGGGAATCAGCCAAGAAACAGTTTAGCTTCCGGATTTTACAAACTAATAAAATACCATTATGCTGAGGGGTGAAATGTGATTGGCTAAGTTATTTGACATGTATTATTATTGATTTATATATCTTGAAAATGGTTGACTTAAAGTTACCGAAAGGTCGGAATGATTGATAAGAAAAAACTATAATTGATCTGTTTTTGAATGTATATGTTAGATTCATTAGAGAAGTTCTGTTGGTCTTTGATGATCTCTTGGTTTAAATAAAGTTATGTCTTTGATACAGAGATTCTGATTTTGTGAGTTTTGTATTGTCTAAAGTTCAGGAAGTATGGTCACCTTGGGTACACCACCTATATCAATGCCTTGTACAACCTCAACAAGACATTCCAACTCCTGTATTCAATGTTCTGACCAATGAAACCAAGCATGCCAAATGCCTTCTTCACCAACCTGTCCACCTGTGACTCTATTTTCAATAAGCTATGAACCAGTACACCTAGATCTCCTTGTTCTATAACTCTTACCACCATTCTGCCATTAACTGAATAAGTACCAAAATGCATCACCTTGCATTCATCTAAATTAAACTTCATCTGCCACTTATCAGCCCAAAGATCCAATTGATCAAGATCCCATTGCAATCCTAGATAACCTTCTTCACTGTCCACGATGCCACCAATTTTGGTGTCATCTGCAAACTTACTAACCATGCCTCCGAAATTCCCATCCAAATCATTAACATAAATGACAAATAACAGTGGACCCAGCACTGATCCCTGAGGCACACCGCTGGTCACAGGCCTCCAGTTTGAAAAACAACCCGCTATAACCACCCTCTGTCTTCTGTCATCAAGTCAATTTTGTATCCAATTGTCTACCTCACCCTGGATCCTGTGAAATTTAACCTTATGCAATAACCTACCGTGTGGTACCTTGTCAAAGGCCTTGCTAAAGTCCATGTAGACAATGTCAGCTGTGCTGCCCTCAACTATCTTCTTGGTTACTCCTTCAAAATACTCAATCAAATTCATGAGATATGATCTTCCAATCACAAAGTTTTGAAAAGAAATCCTTTTTGAATGCCTCACCCCGACACTGCTCTGCTGCAGACTTCCCCACAAAGAGCCATTTCTAGTCAACTTTGACCAGATCCTGCCTTATTTTAATAAAATCTGCCTTCCCCCAATCCAAAGCCATCTTTTGCAAGCCATCTCTCTCCTTGTCCATAACAAATGTTAAGACTCAGCAATTCAAACATACCGTCAATCTAGGATGGAGATAATATGTCAGGATGGTGTGTTATTATGGAGACTCGTTCTATAGTGCCACCCCAAGGTTGGCAACAGGAACTACATGACGCACACCCAGGACAAAATTGGATGACAGCAGTTGTGCGAAATTAATTTAGTGGTCGGGGATCGATAAAGAAATTGAAAGAATAATTATGAAGGATTGCCACCTACTGGCGAATATGCATCAATGGGAGAGGGCAGGTAGGCCATGGTCTAGACTACGCGTAAGTTTTGCAGGCATATGTTTCATATTTTGGTTGATGTGCATTTCAAATGGTTGGCTGTCTAATTAATGAAGAATACAATAGCCACAGTTACCATTGACAAGCTGCAGGAGAGTTTTGCCATCCATGACATTCCAGAGATCTAGTGTCAGACAAGGTACAGCATTTACAGCAGAGGAATTTCAAAAATTTGTTAGGTTAAATTATTCTCGCCATGTTCGAACAGCCTCTTATCACCAGCTTCCAATGGGCTAGCAGAATGAGCTATACAAACATTCAAATCATCAAAGAAAAAACAAACTAACAGACAGGACTGGCAGCTCAATGTTCCAGGGTACAAATGCTACAGGAAAGATAGTAGAGATAAGGGAGGAAGGGGAGTTGAGCTTTTGTTTAGGGAAAACGTCATGGCAATACTGAGAGAGGATATATCTGAAGGTTCAGTCACTGAATCCAGATGAGTAGACCTGAGAAATAAGAAGAGGGAAATCAATTTGATAGGTTTGTACTGTAGGCCCCCAAACAGTCAGTGGGAAATTGAGGAGTCAGTATGTAAGGAGATTACAGATAGCTTCGAGAAAAATAGAGACACAGGTGGACAGAGTGGTGAAGAAGGCATTCAGCATTCCTGGTTTCATTGGTCAGAACATTGAATACAGGAGTTGGGATGTCTTGATGAAGTGTTGAAGTTGTATAAGACATTGGTAAGGCCACACTTTGAATACTGTATACAGTTCTGGTCACCCTAATATAGAAAGGATATTATGAAACTAGAAAGAGTGCAGAAAAGATTTACTAGGATGCTACCAGGACTTAATGGTTTGAGTTTTAAGCAGATAGAGGGGGACTTTTTTCTCTGGAGTGTAGGAGGCTGAGGGTTGATCTTATAGAAGTCTACAAAATAATGAGGGGCATAGATCAGTTAGATAGTCAATATTTTTTCCCAAATGTAGGGGAGTCTAAACCAGAGGGCAAAGGTTTCAGGTGAGGGGAGGAGATACAGAAGGACCCAGAGGGGCAATTTTTTCACACAGAGAGTGGTGAGTGTCTGGAACAAGCTGCCAGAAATAGTAGAAGAGGCAGGTACAATTTTGCCTTTTAAAAAGTGTTACATGGGTAAGATGGATATTTAGGGATATGGTCAAAATTGAGTAGTTGGTACTAGCTTGGGGTTTAAAAAAAGGGCAGCATGGACAAATTGGGCCAAAGGGCCTGTTTCCATGCTACAAACCTCTATTACGCTACTACTCTATTACAAATGTAATAGAACTTTCTCGTTGTCATACAATTCCATGCCAAATGTTTATGCCAGCTGAATCACAAATGCGATGCTGTTTATGGACCTGTTTGGATTTAGTAACTCCACATCTGGCAGGGAGGTGGAGGATAGGCAAGCCTCCCAGAAAGAAAACCATGACTTGAGAAAAAAAAAGGGCTTTCCAAGTAGATGACTTAGCCCTTGAAGAATATAGACAAACGAGGAAGGCGCTCAAACAGGGACTTAACAAGGACTTAAGATGAAAGGAGCCATGAATTGTCCTTGGCCAGCAATGTTAAGAAGAATCCCAAGGCATTTTATGCGTATATTAGGAACAAGAGGGGAAGAGTAGGCCCACGTGAAACTGGAGGAAGTGGGTGAGACCCTTAATGAGTACTTTGCTTTAGTACTCATCAAAATGAGGAGCAGGGGGCGATGTCGAGGTTAGGAAAGAGTGTGTGAATACTCTCAGGCAGCTCAGCATAATGAAGGAGAACATGTTGGGTGTCTTAAAATGCATTAAAGCAGACAAGTCCCCAGAGCCAGATGGAGTCTATCCCTGGATGCTGTGAGAGGCGAGGGAGGAATTAATTGAGTCCTTAACAAATATCTTTGCATACTCTTTGGCCCATCGAGGAGGTTCCAGAGGATTGGAGAATGACCAATGTTGTTCCCTTGTTTAAGAAGGGAAACAGAGATAATCCAGGTAATTACAGGCTGGTGAGCCTGATGTCAGTGGTGGGAAAGCTGTTGAAAAAGATCCTGAGAGACAAGATTTATTCACATTTGGAACTGAATGGACTTGTTAATGATGGGCAGTAGTGTTTTGTATGGGGAGATCATTTCTCACCTACTACATTGAGTTTTTTGAGGTGACAAAAATGATTGATGAGGGAAAGGCAGTGGATGTTGTCTACATGGACTTTATAGTAAGGCATTTGACAAGGTGCATCATGGCAGGCTGGTGCAAAAAGTAAAGTCTCATGGGATCTGGGGCATGCTGGCTAGATGGATATAGACCTAGCTTGGTTGTAGGAGATAGTGAGTAATGGTGGAAGGGTACTTTTCAGAAAGAAGATCAGTAACTAGGTAGAGAGATTCTTCCCGCTTAGAAAAGATTCTACCCGCTTAGAAATGATAGTAGAACTAGAGGGCACAGCCTCAAAATAAGGGGGGGGGGGACAGTTTAGATCGGAGTTGAGGAGGAACTTCTTCACTCAAAGGATGGTGAGTCTCTGGAATTCTCTGCCCATTGAAGTGGTGGAGGCTACCTCTTTGAATATATTTAAGTCACGGGTAGATAGATTTCTGATTGATAAGGGAATTAAGGGTTATGAGGAGAAAGTGGGAAAGTGGAACTGATCCACTTCAGATCAGCCATGATCTTATTGAGTGGCGGGGCAGGCTCGAAGGGCTAGATGGCCTACTCCTGCTCCTATTTCTTCTGTTCTTATTGATATTCTGGGACTTTTGTTGATTGCAATATATATAAATGTTCAGGAGATAAATGAAAGTGGTCTGATCAGTAAGCTTGGGGTTGACACAAAAATTGGCGGAGTTGCAAATAGTGACAAGGATTGTCAAAGGATACAACAGGATATGGGTGGATTGCAGACTTGGGCAGAGAAATGACAGATAGAGTTTAATCCAGACAAATGCAAGGTGATGCATTTTGGAAGATTAATTTCAGGTGCAAATTATACAGCAAATGGCAGAACTCTAAGCAGTATTGACCTGCAAAGGAATCTGCGCGTAGAGGTCCACAATTCCCTAAAATTGGCAATACTGGTGAATTAGGTGGTCAAGAAGGCATACAGCATGCTTGCCTTAGGGGGGAGTTATACGATAAAGGGTAAGCCTATAAAGAGTATAGAAACGCAGCGGGACCTGGGGGTGCAAGTGCACAAGTCTTTGAAGGTGGTAGGACAAGTGGAGAAGGCTGTGAAGAAAGCCTTTATAGGAAGGGGTATAGAATATAAGAGCTGGAGTCTAATGTTGCAGTTGTACAGAACGTTGGTTCGGCCGCATTTGGAGTACTGCGTCCAGTTCTGGTCGCCTTACTACCGGAAGGACGTGGAGACTCTGGAGAGAGTGGAGAGGAGGTTTACCAGGATGTTGCCTGGTATGGAAGGACTGGGGTATGAGGAAAGATTGAGCAAATTGGGACTGTTTTCCCTTGAAAGATGGCGACTGAGGGGGGATCTAATAGAGGTATATAAGATTATGAAGGGTATAGATAGAGTAAACAGAGGTAAGCTATTTCCTACGTTAGAGACACAGTACGAGGGGCCACGGGCTTAAGGTGAGGGGGAAGAGGTATAACATGGATATTAGAGGGAGGTTTTTCACACAGAGGGTAATGGGGGTATGGAATGCTCTGCCTAGTAAGGTGGTGGAGGCAGGAACGCTGGATTTGTTTAACAGTAACTTAGACAGGCACATGAATGGGTTGGAGATGGGAGGATATAGGAGATTGTTTTAAATAAGGTTCAGTAGCCTTGGGACGTCCCTGGTAATGTATAAGGATGTGGAATGATACTAATGTTTTTCTCTTTTAATTCACAGGTTTTAAGTCGGCCCGCCTTATTGTCCAACGAGGGGCATACACGCAAAGGATCGTACAAGGGCTGCTCTTGGATGTTCGAGAGTAGCCTAGTACTTCATGTCATTAGTGTATGCTTAAACTGGACCAGATGCTGGGCAACATGACAGCTCAGCGACTATCACTGTTTGCTGTGCAGACACATGGATTTGGGCCAGTGTCTGTGGGAGTTTGCGCATTCTCCCCGTGTTTGCGTGGGTTTTCTCCGGGTGCTCCAGTTTCCTCCCACACCCCAAAGATGTGCTATTAGGCTGATTGGAGGTAATAAATTGTCCCTAAATTAGTTTCCCTCAATGTGGATGGCCATAAACAATAGATAAGGGTCATGGGTGGAGGGGGGACTGGTAATGTTAAAGTGGCGGCACGGGCTCGTTGGGCCGAAGGGCCTGCTTCCAGGGCTGTTTCTGTTCTTTGATCTTTGACCTCTTTGTTCATTGGCCAGAGCATCAAGTATGAAAGTTGGCAAGTTACCTTATAGCCATATGAAACTTTAGTTAGGCCACATTTGGAATGTTGCATGCAGTTCTGGTCGCCACACTACCAGAAGGACATGGATGCTCTGGAGAGGGTGCCAAGAAGCTTGTCAGGATGTTGCCTGGTCTCAAAGGCATTGGCTATGAGGAGAGGTGAATAAACTAAGATCGTTTTCACTGGAAAGGTGGAGGTTGAGGGGAAACCTGATAGAGGCCTACAAAGTTATGAGAGGCAGTAGGCAGGATGGATAGTCGGAGACATTTTCCCAGGGTGGAAGTGTCAATTACAAGGGGGTACAGGCTCAAGTGAGAGAGGGAATGTTTAAAGGAGATGTGCATACGGAGGGTGGTGGGTGCCTGGAACGTGCTGCCAGAGGCTGTGGTGGAAGCAGGCTCATTAGCAAATTTAAGAGATATCTGGTTGGGTACATGAATAGGGAGGAGATAGAAGGATACGGTCCAAGTAAGGGCAGAAGGTTTTTTAGGTTAGGTAGGGCATCATGATCAGCTCGGGCTTGAAAGGGCCTATTCCTGTGCTGTACTTTTCTTTGTTCTTTGTATCTTGATAGACACATGAACAGGAGATGAACAGAGAACAAAGAAACAAAGAACAATACAGCACAGGAACAGGCCCTTCGGCCCTCCAAACCCGCACCGATCATATATTCCTAACTAGACCATCCATTTGTATCCCTCTATTCCCAGTCTGTTCATGTGGCTATCTAGATAAGTCTCAAATGATCCTAACATGTCTGCCTCAACCACCTTGTTTGGTAGTGCATTCCAGGTCCCCACCACCCTCTGTGTAAAATACGTACCCCGTATATCTGTATTGAACCTTGCCCCCCCTTACTTTGAACTTGTGACCCCTTGTGTTTTCATTTCTGACCTGGGAAAAAGCTTCCAACTGTTCATGCTATCTATGCCCTTCATAATTCTATAAACTTCTATCAGGTCAACCTCCGTCTTTCCATGGAGAACAATCATAGTTTACTCAATCTCTCCTCATAGCTAATACCCTCCATACCAGGCAACATCCTGGTAAACCTTTTCTGCACTCTTTCCAAAGCCTCCACAAAAGATAGAAATCTTGTATCAGTAAAGGCTTAGTGGGCTGAAAGGCCTGTTTCTGTGCTATACAGTTCTTTGTTCTCATGGCCAAGAACTTTGCAGCTGGACTGACATGGGTGCCTGGTAAATTGTGGAAAGAACAGGATTGATATCCTACGTTGTGGAAGTACAAGGTCATCATGTTAAAAAAACATGTGGATCACTTGAGGTAGTGATCTGGGCCTGACACACGGGATCAACGCATGTCTCCTGCAGTAGTCTCATGTTCACCAGTTGCTGATAGAGGGATCCCTGTTATAAGTATGGAACGAAGCAACCAATGGTTTCTGAAACCAAGAGGGCTGTAGCTACTGAGGAGAATCTCTACCCCAGATTGATGAGTTTACCTTTTGCAACAGCCTGCTTAGATTCTTAATTCATCAAAGATTATAGTACCAAATTGAGATGCTCTTCCAGGATCAGGAGAAGTCTCCTGACAGACTGATGAGCTTTTCCTGAGGTGTACCTTACCCACCTATGTTTAATGATGTTCCTTTTATTTCAATAATAGCTGAACTCAGGAGTTAGGGTGGGAAGGAGTGTGGTGGCATGGCCCTTTAAGAGACATCCCTGAGGGCCATGTGATTGAGCTGGAGCCTACGGAGACCCAATCGGATTAAATGGCATGCATCCCGAGTTGGGGAAGGACCCTCAGTTGGAGCCAGAGAGCATAGCTAATCAGTTCAATTTCTGGTCAATGGTAACTCCCAGGATGTTGATAGTGAGGGATTCAGTAATGTTAACGCCATTAAATGTCAAGGGGCAATGGTCACTCTAATGACTTCAATGAGGCACATGAGGTTGGCATCTTGGAATATGAACCCCCGATGGAGGTCATATTTGCCTGCCCAATAAGGGAGCTTCACCTGCATATAAATATGGGCATGTCAGATCTTCCAGCACTCCGGATTCTGACTATGTACCAGAAGCACTCTAGAGACTTTGCCAATAAAGGGAATCTGGTGAAGGGACAAGTCTCTGAGGAGTTATTTCAGATAGAACTTCTTTTGTTATAGAGGGAGTATGGCTACCAGAATTGAACGCTGTATACTTAGTTCGGCCGCACTTGGAATCTAGTGTGTGAACGCAAGGAAGTAAACAGTGATGTCTTGAAAAGCCTTCACATTACGAAGAGGATGTGCTGGAAGTCTCAAAACATATAAAGATAGATAAATCCCTGGGACCTAATCAAGTGTATTCCAGGATATTGTGGGATGTTAGGGAAGAAATTGCGGGAGACCTAGCAGACAGATTGTATCATTGACAGCTACAGGTGAGGTGCCAGAAGACTGGAGGGAGGCAAATGTTGTGCTGTTATTTAAGAAAGGCGGTAAGGAGGGAAAAGCCAGGGAACTACGGATAGGTGAAGCTAAAGCCAGTGGTTGGTAAGTTGTTGGGGGGATTCTGAGAGGTAGGATCTGCATGCATTTGGAAAGGCAAGGACTGATTAGGGACAGTCAGCATAGCTTTGTGCGTGGGAAATCATGTCTTACAAATTCGATAGTTTTTTAAGGGGAGGGTTACCAAGAAAATAGATGAGGGCAGCGTGGTAGATGTTGCCTATAGCAAGACCTTCAACAAGGTATTGCATGGTAAACGGGTCAGTAAGATTAGATCACATAGGATCCAGGGAGAACTAGCCAATTGGATGCAAAATTGGCTTGCTGGCAAGAGACAGATTATGGTAGTAGAGGATTGTTTTTCAGATTGGAGGCCTGTGACCAGCAGTGTGCTGTGGAGATGGGTGCTGGGTCTACTGTTATTTGTCATTTATATAAGCAATTTGGATGAGTATACAGGAGGCATGTTTGGAAGTTTGCGGTTGACACCAGCTGACCTGACCAGCTGAGTCTGTAGTGGTACTACTGAGCTACGCTTGGCTATGGACATTGAAATTCCTCACCCAGAATGCATTGTGTGCCCTCAGTGCTTCCTCCGAGCGACGTTCATCATGGGGGAGCACTGATTCATCAACTGAGGAGCTGGGTATCTGGTATCCAACTGGAGATTTCCTAGCCCAAGTTTGACCTGGTGCCATGAGACTTCACCAGAGTTGATGTTGAGGACTCACAGGGAAACTCCCTGTCAACTATATATCACTGTGCTGTCACCACCTCTGCTGGGACTGTCCTGCCACTGGGACTCAACATACCCAGACATACACAACACATACCAGTGACCTCAGTAGTTCTCTGCAGAACTAAGAACAAAGAACAACACAGCACGGGAAACAGGCCCTTCGGCCCAACGAGCCCGCGCCGCCGTCCCATTGTCTCAGTGACCTATTTATGATTTTAGTCTACACCTAATGTGCGAGGATCAGGGAGGTCCAATATAGGGACAATTTGTTACCCAATCAATCAGCCTAAAAGCACATCTTTGGGATGTGGGAGGAAACCGGAGCACCCGGAGGAAACCCACGCAACCACGGGGAGAACGCGCAAACTCCCACAGACACAGGCCCAAATCCATGTGTCCGCACAGCAACAGAGATAGTCTCTGAGCTGTCATGTTGCCCTTGAGATGGTCCAGTTTAAGCACACCGACGACATTAAGCAGTAGGCAACTCCCGAAGCAATATCCAAGAGCAGCCCACCACAACCTGCCGCATGCATGCCCCTTGCTGGTCAACAAGGTGGACTTAAATGCCTGTGGAGACAAAAAATTCATTATTAAACAGGCAAAGACTGTAACATCCCTGAGGCAAAAACGGAATCCCAAGCCTACAATGTTTCTACAATGTTATGACGTCTCTCAAGGGAAAACTAAGCATAACCTCCCTACTTTTATAATCAATTTCCCCTCCAATAAATGATAATATTCTATCAGCTTTCCTAATTACTTGGTGTACCTGCATACTACTTTACGGATTCATAAAGAGAAAATGCTGGAAAATCTCAGCAGGTCCGACAGTATCTGTGAAGAGAGAATAGAGCCAATGTTTCGAATCTGGATCGCTCTTGGTCAATATTTTGCTTTTATTTCTTTGGGCTCATGCTCTACAATCTCTCACTATTTAGATAATATGCTTCTTTATTCTTCCTGCCAAAATAGACAATTTCACATTTTCCCACATTATAGTCCATTTGCCTAATTTTTACCCACTCATTAAACCTATTCATATCCCTTCGTATCATCCTTATATCCTCCTAACATTTAATTTCTTACCTATATTTGTGTTATCAGCAAATTTGAACATGAACCAGTGCATATACATGGGGGTTAATCTTACCTGGCATGTAAGGCAGGTGTGGAGGGGGTGGTGGGGATGGGTGGGGGTGAAACTGGGGTGGGAGGTGGGTGAGGGGTGGGTGGGGTGTGGGTTGGGGGGGGGGTGGAGTGGGGTGGGGGGATGAATGTGGTGGGTGGTGGGGTGGGGGGGTGGGGGGCGGGGGCGGGGGTGGGCAGCGTCAGGTTGTCTACAGATTGGGACCCTTTGAAAAAGACGTCCCGATTCCCAAGGAGCCCGCTCGCGGCGTCTTTAAACCCCTCTCACAAAATAAAATTAAATGTGAACAATTCACTGAGAATCTCCCCATGCTCCAAAGCAATTTCTTAGTGCGGTTGAATTGTGAACTAAATCACACCAGCAGGAATCTCACTGCTTCACCTGCCGGGAACAACACTTAGAAATTTAGATTGAAACCTCCCATAATTATCTTCATCTCTTTTTGACAAGTTTAAATCATTTCTTTACCCAGAGGGTGGTGAGGGATTGAAATGCCCTGCCTGCTGCAGTTGTAAATGCACCTAGTTTGGGGGCGTTTAAGAGATCTGTGGATAGGTTTATGGACGAAAAGGGATTGGTATAGGCTAGTGGGTCATTGTTTTTGTAACTGGTCGGCGCAACATCGTGGGCCGAAGGGCCTGTTCTGCGCTGTAATGTTCTATGTTCTATGTTCTATTATGATCCACCCATGATGTGGTTACTTTTAGGAAGCCTGTACACCACTCTCACTATCTTACCTTCACCTTTTCTCATCTCAACCCAAACCATTTCCACATCTTGGTTTCCTGAACTTAGGTCATCCCACTCTATTGTATTAATACCATCATTAATTAACAGAGCCACTCCTCCACTATTCCCATCTTCCCGTCCTCCCTAAATGTCATATGTCGACTACAGCTCAGCCTTCAACACCATTATTTCTATGAAACCCATCTCCACACACCGTGACCTGGGACTCGGCTCCTCCCTCTGCGACTGGATCCTGAACTTCCTAACCCACAGACCACAATCTATAAGGATAGGCAATAACATCTCCTCCATGCTCATCCTCAACACTGGAGCTTTACAAGGCTGTGTCCTCAGTCCCCTACTATACTCCTTATACATCTATGACTGTGTGGCCAAATTCCCCTCCAACTCGATTTTCAAGTTTGCTTATGATATCACCACAGTGAATCAGATCTCAAACAATGACGAGACAGAGTACAGGAAAACTACAGCAGGTCTGGTGAACTGGTGTGACGACAATAATCTCTCTGTCGGTGTCATCAACTTCAGGAAGCATTATGGAGGACATGCCCCTGTCTCCATCACTGGGGACAAAGTAGAAATGCTCCACAGCTTCAGGTTTTTAGGTGTCCAGATCACCAACAACCTGCCCTGGTCCCCCCCATGCCGACACTATAGTTAAGAAAGACCACCAGTGCCTCTACTTTCTCAGAAGACCAAGGAAATTTGGTATGCCCACTATGACTCTCACCAGCCTTTACAGATGCACCATAGAAAGCATTAGTTTCGGTTGTAAGTGGTTAGTGTGGCTCCTGCTCTATCCAAGACCACAAGAAATTACAAAGGGTCATGAACGAAGCCCAGTCCATCATGCAAACCAGCCTCCCATCCAGTGACACTGTCTATACTTCCCACTGCGTCAGAAAACCAGCCAGCATAAATAAGGACCCCACGCTTCCACCTGCTTCTATCAGGAAAAAGATATAAAAGCCTGAGGACACGTACCGATCATCAAAAATAGCTTCTTCCCTGCTGCATCAGACTTTTGAATGGACATACCTTGCATTAGATTGATCTTTCGCTACACCCTAGCTATGACTGTAAAATTACATTCTGCACTACCTCCTTTCTTTCCTATGTTCAATATGCTTTGTCTATAAAGTGCACAAGAAACAATACTTTTCACTGTATAATATTACATGTGACTATAATAAATCAAATCAAATACCCTGCAATTTTCAGGTACCAATCCATAGTCTCCTACAACCATGTCTCTGTAATGGCTATTAAATCTAACTTATTCCACCATCCAATCTCACACTATCTGTTATGTTTCAAATGTTTTGTGCACTCAGATACAGAGACCTTAGTTTTCTTTTTTTTGTATCTCATTTCCTTTTTTGCACCTTTTAAACCCTGAACAGGCTTTCGGGACTCAGGAGGTGAGTTACTCGCCACAGGATTCCTCGCTTCTGACCTGCTCTTGTAGCCACAGTTGGTTCAGTTCAGTTTCTGGTTAATGGTAACCCCCAGGATGTTGACAGTAGAGAATTCAAAGAACATAGAAAATTACAGCCCTGGAACAGGCCCTTCAGCTCTCCAAGCCTGCACAGACCATGCTGCCCAACTTAACTAAAATCCCCTACCCTTCCGGGGACCATATTCCTCTATTCCCATCCTATTCATGTGTTTATCAAGACGCCCCTTAAAAGTCACTAACGTATCCGCTTCCACCACCTCCCCTGGAAAAGGGTTCCAGGCACCCATCACCCTCTGTGTGGAAAACTTGCCTTATACAGTTCTTTTAAACCTCGCCCTTTGCACCTTAAACCTGTGCCCCCTAATAATTGACTCTTCTGCTCTGGGAAAAAGCTTCTGATGAACCATGCTGTCCATGTCCCTCATTATCTTGTAGACTTCTATCAGGTCTCCCCTCAACCTCTGTTGTTCCATTGAAAACAAACCAACTTTCTCCAAACTCTCCTCATAACTAATGCCTTCCACACCAGGCAACATCCTGGTAAATCTTTTCTGTATACTCTCCAAAGCCTCCACATCCTTCTGGTAATGTGGCAAACAGGATTGAACACTATATTCCAAGTGCAGACTAATTAAGGTTCTATTAAGCTGCAACATGACTTGCCAATCTTTAAACTCAGTGCCCTGGCCAATGAAGGCAAGTATGCTGTATGCCTTCTTGACTATCTTCTCCACCTGCATCGCTACTTTCAGTGACCTGTATACCTGTACACCCAGATCCCTCTGCCTATCAATACTCTTAAGGGTTCTGTCATTTACTGTTTATTTCCTATCTGTATTAGACCTTCCAAAATGCATTACCTCACAGTTGTCCAGACTCCACTCCATCTGCCATCTCTCCGCCCAAATCTCCAACTGATCTATGCTACTGGTCCTGCTGTATCCTCTGATGGTCCTCATTGCTATCTGCCAATCCATCAACCTTTGTGTCATCCGCAACCTTACTAATCAAACCAGTTACATTTTCCTCCAAATCATTTATATATATTACAAACAGCAAAGGTCCCAGCAGTGATCCCTGAGGAACACCACTTGTCACAGCCCTCCATTCAGAAACACACCCTTCCACTGCTACCCTCTGTCTTCTTTGATCGAATAAGAAGTCTCACAACACCAGGTTAAAGTCCAACAGGTTTATTTGGTAGTAAATGCCACTAGCTTTCGGGATTTGCCCCTTTGTCAGGTGATTGAGCCAGTTCTGAATCCACTTTGCCAGCTCACCTCTGATCCCATGCAAATTCACCTTCTGCACCAGTCTGTCATGAGGCGCCTTATCAAAGGCCTTACTGAAGCCCATGTAGACAACATCCACTGCCCTATTCTCATCAATCATCTTCATCACTACCTCGAAAAACTCCATCAAGTTAGTGAGGCATGACCTCCCCTTCACCTCTCGCTAATAAGTCCACTTACTTCCAAGTGGGTTAAATCCTGTTTCGAAGAATCCTCTGTAATAATTTCCCTAACGCTAACGTAAGGCTCACCGGCCTGTAATTACCTGGATTATTCTTGCTACCCTTCTTAAACAAAGGAACAACACTGGCTATTCTCCAATCCTCTGGGACCCCCCCTGTAGTCATGATGTGCAGATGCCGGCGTTGGACTGGGGTAAACACAATAAGAAGTCTCACAACACCAGGTTAAAGTCCAACAGGTTTATTTGATAGTAAACACACTAGCTTTCAGAATGCTGTTCCTTTATCAGGTGCCTCATTTGCTCAGGCTCCTTGGTGCTACATTTGGTCAAATTTGCCTCAATGTCAAGGGCAGTCCCTCTCACCTCACTTCTGGAGTTCAGCTCCTTTGTCCCACGTTTGTGAGGGCAGGAACAGAGTGGTCCTTCTGGGAGCCAAACTGAGTGTCCGCGAGTAGGTGAGTAAGTGCCTCTCGATAACAGTGATGGTGACACCTTCCATCGAGAGTAGACTGATGGGCTGGTAATTGACTAGCTTGGATTTGTCCTTTATCTTGGCTACAGAGCATACCTGGGCAATTTTACCAGGTAGACACTGGTGCTATAGCTGCACAAGAACAGCTTGGTTAGGGGCACAGCAAGTTCTGAAGCACAAGTCTTCAGTATTATGTTAATTCCTCAAAAATTGTCTAACCAAGCCTTAAATATATTCAATGGTGGAGCATCCCCAACTCTCTGGGGTAGAAAATTCTGAAGATTCACAACCCTTTCAGTGAAATAATTATTCTCCCTCAGTCCTTATCCTGAGTCTTGCCCCGCGCGTTAGATTCCCCAACCATAGAACCCTACAACCATAGAACCCTACAGTGCAGAAACAGGCCCTTCGGCCCATCGAGTCTGCACCGAACACAATCCCACCCAGACCCTATCCCCATATCCCTACACATTTACCTGCTAATCCCTCTAACCTACACATCCCAGGACACTAAGGGGCAATTTTTAGCATAGCCAATGAACCTAACCCGCACATCTTTGGACTGTGGGAGGAAACCGGAGCACCCGGAGAAAACCCACGCAGACACGAGGAGAATGTGCAAACTCCACACAGACAGTGATCTGAGCCGGGAATCGAACCCAGGACCCTGGAGCTGTGAAGCAGCAGTGCTAACCACTGTGCTACCGTGCCGCCCAACCAGCAGAAAAGAATCTCAGCATCCAAGCTATCAAACCTCTTAAGACTATTGCACATTTCAGTGAGGTTGCCTTTTGTTTTTATCAGCTGTAGCATAGGCCGATAGACCAAGGGTGTAACATTGAAGCTAAGCAGAATGTTAGGCCACAGCTGGGGTATTGTGTGCAGTTCTGGTCCTCTCACTATCTGAAGGATATGACTGCATGAGAGGGGATATGGAGGAAATTCACCAGGGTGTTGTTTGGTTGGAGCATTTCAGTTGTGAAGAGAGACTGGATGAGCCTGGATTGTTCTGTTTTAAGCAGAGAAATCTGAGGCAGGTGTATAAGATTATGAAGGGTATGGACAGGATGAATAAGAAGCAGCTTGGTTGAGCAGTCAATCTCGAGGGGATATAGTTTTAGGGTAAGGGGAAGGATTCAGAGAGGATTTGAGAAAGAAAACACTGAGGGTGGTGAGAATCTGGAATGCACTGCCTGGGATGATTGTAGAGACTGGAAACCTTATTACCTTAAAAAGTATTTGGATGAGCACTTGAAACATCAGCATATTCATAGAATCAGAGAATCCTACATTGCAGAAGGAGGTCATTCGGTCCATCGAGTCTGCACCAACCATAATCCCACCCAGGCCCTATCCCCATAATTCCATGCATTTACCCTAGCTAGTCCCCCGTCACTAAGGGGCAATTTACCATGGCCAATCCACCTAACGCGCACATCTTTGGACTATGGGAGGAAACCGGAGCACCGGGAGGAAACCCATGGGGAGAACATGCAAACTCCACACCGACCCAAGTCAGGAATTGAAGCTGGGTCCATGGTGCTGTGAGGCAGCAGTGCTAACCACTGTGCCACATGCCACCCTCAAGGACACATGCTGGAAAATGGGATTAGCGCAACTTCAGTAGTATTTATTGTCAATGCAGATTCGATGGACTTTTCTGCATTTATGGCTCTGTGACTCATTCATCAAAAAACCCGAGAATGTACTCATAGGATAGTCCTCTTATCCCAGATACCAATCTACTAAATTTCAGCTTCTCAGTGGTCTGGTTTAATATAGAGCTGTATCTCTGCCATCTGAAGTAGTATTATCAGCAGATGTAATGTAAATAGTGCAGATAAAAGGGGGTAGTTTGCAAAGGGATATTAATAGATTCAATAAATGAGTAAAACTTGATAGATGGAGTTTAAAGTGGAAACATGAGGTGATGCACATTAGACTGAAGAAAGGTTGATTTAGATTTTCTAAATGTGATAGAGCTAGAACGTGTGGAGAAGCTCAATAGAAATTATTCAAAATTTCAGAATGGATACAAATAATGGTTAAAGTCAATGATGGTTTACCTCATGAGTTACAAAGGAATGAAGCCTGACATCAGCCCGTTCTCGTACCAATTTCCAGACATCATCCCCGTATGATTCTTTGATGAAGTCATGTAAACTCTCACACAGCAGCCCATACATCATAGACACTGAAATGACTGAGTGAAGGCACACTCAGAACAAAAAAACTTCCACTGTAGCAAGGGGTTGAAATTTGATAATATTCAACACAAGTGTGACACTGCTTCCTTTTACCAAGTCTTTATAGAGCTGAGACGTATTGTGTTGGGTCTGTAGGTTTCACAGGCTGACACTCCCCATTCACTGAAAAGCTGTAATTATAGCTACAGCTGCCATAACCAGAGTTGGCTTCAAGAGGTAGCTGTCAGCTACAACTGGTCACTCCTGTCCAGCAGAGTAGAGAGTTTGTTCTCTTGACCTCATTCAGTCACCTTGTGGCAGCTTGATTGGCAATCAGTCATCCTGAATCTCCTCACACAGCTCTTCCCACTTCATCGCACTGACAACTGTGCCATTGCTTTCTCTGAAGTTTATAAACTTGCTTACAGAGAGAGGCCAGGATCAGGAGCTGTAACAACAACACTGCAGTTTTAGTCACAGGGGCATCCCTCACTGCCAAGCGGTCATGGCAAGGCCACCAATCATTGCCCATCCCTATTTGCCCTTGGAAAATTGGTGAACCATCTTCTTGAACCATCATGTATCGTACGCTGTAGCTGATTGAACATCACATCACCTGTATGCCTGACACGAGACTCCAAAAACAAGAACTCCCTTTGGAAGCCAGCCCCAGAATGAGAGATAAAATGCTTCAAGTACACCCTCAAAACCTCATTGAAAAAGTGGCTCATGTCCGATGACACCTGGGAATCTCTGGCCCAATGCCATTCATAATGAAAGAAAGAGGGGGGGGGGTAGGCAAGGGTGGGGGAGAGGGCCTGGATAAAATACTGTCAAAGAGTCAGTGCAGACTCGATGGCCCAAAAGGCCTTCTTGTATACTGTTGGGATAGTATGATTTCTATGAAAAGTATCCAGGAAGGGTTGAACACCTCGAGTTTCATTGCTGAGAGCAAACTGAAGCCAAGTGATGACAGCAAAACAAAGAACAAAGAACAATCCAGCACGGGAAACAGGCCCTTTGGCCCAACGAGCCCGCGCCGCCACATCACCCTGCACCTATTCTACCCTGCATATCTATGAATGGAACCCTACTCAGTCAGATTCAGGGAAGAAATAGTGTCAATTTGGTAAAAACCGATTAGCCTGAGAGCACATTTTTGGGGTGTGGGAGGAAACCGGAGCGCCCGGAGGAAACCCACGCAACCACAGGGAGAATGCGCAAACTCCCACAGACACAGGCCCAAATCCATGTGTCTGCACAGCCAGCAGTGCTAGTCACTGAGATGTTGCGGCGCCCATCTACCGGTCCAGGATCAAGCACACACACCGACATGAAGTTCTAGGCCACTCCTGGAACTTCCAAGAGCAGCCCAGGCACGACCCGCCGTGTGAATGCCCCTCGTTTGACACGAGGTGGATCTCCACCTGTGGAATAAAGTCAAAAATATTAATCTTACAGCCTGCCTTTCCGGTGTCTCCCGAGGTTTAACCCTATTTAATATCCCCTACCATATCCCTCCATTCTCGTTTCACTCATGTGCCTATCTAACTGCATCTTAAACGAGTCCAATGTTCCTGCCTCCACCACCCTACTCGGTAGCGCGTTCCAGACCCCTACAACTCTCTGCGTAAAGAACCTTTTTCTCACCTCCAAATTATACCTCTCCCCCCTCACCCTTAAATGATGACCTCTCGTGTTTGTATCTAGTCTAGGGAGCAGTCTCTCACTATTAACTCTATCAAGGAAAGCGTGGCAATCTGGGCACCCCATCTGCCAGTTCGGGCGGCACGGTAGCACAGTGGTTAGCACTGCTGCTTCACAGCTCCAGGGTCCTGGGTTCGATTCCCGGCTCGGGTCACTGTCTGTGTGGAGTTTGCACATTCTCCTCGTGTCTGTGTGGGTTTCCTCCAGGTTCTCTGGTTTCCTCCCACAGTCCAAAGATATGCGGGTTAGGTTGATTGGCCACGCTAAGAAATTGCCCCTTAATGTGTAGGCATGTGTAGGTTAGAGGGATTAGTGGGTATAATAAGTAGGGATATGGGAGTAGGGCCTGGGTTGGATTGTGTTCAGTGCAGACTCAATGGGCCGAAGGGCCTCTTTCAGAACTGTAGGGTTCTATGATTCTATGATTCCTGCAACCACCATCTGTGATAGAGACTGTAAATCATACATTGAACTCCTCAGTCACCTGGAAACTCATTATAAGTTTGGAAGCAAATCTTCCTCAACTCCGAGGGATTCCCTAAGAAGAAGAAGAATGTGCAGAATAAGAAACCAGATGGAAGCAGGAATAGACCTCTTAGCCCATTGATCCTGTTCCACCATATTGTATGATCATGGTTGATCCTGGGCTTCAACTTCCTTTTCCCAACTATTCCCCATATCCTATAATTCCACAAGACGCCAGAAATCTAAATCTATTCAATGAGGTAGAGAAATCCAAAGATTTACCAATCTTGAGTGAAGAAATTTTTTTCTCATCTCAGTCTTATCCTGAGACTGTGTTTTAGATCCTGTTCTGTACTAGAACAAAGAACAAAGAAGATTGCTGCACAGGAACAGGCCCTTTGGCCCTCCAAACCTGCACCAACCATTCTGCCCAACTTAACTAAAACTCCTTACCCTTCCAGAGACCATATTCCCGTCCTATTCATAAGAACATAAGAACATAAGAAATAGGAGCAGGAGTAGGCCATCTGGCCCTTCGAGCCTGCCCCGCCATTCAATAAGATCATGGCTGATCTGTCGTGACTCAGCTCCACCTTCCCGCCCTCTCCCCATAACCCTTAATCCCTTCTCTTATCAAAAACCCATCAACCCGTTTCTTAAAAATATTTAGCGAGGCAGCCTCCACCACTTCAACGGGCAGAGAATTCCAGAGATTCACCACCCTTTGAGTGAAGAAGTTCCTCCTCAACTCTGTTCTAAACCGCCCCCCCCTTTATCTTGAGGCTGTGCCCCCTAGTCCTACTGTCTTTTTTGAGCGGGAACAGTCTCTCCACCTCTATCCTATCCATCTCATTCATCATCTTATACGTCTCAATGAGATCTCCCCTCATTCTTCTAAACTCTAACGAGTACAAGCCTAGTTTATTCAGCCTCTCCTCATAGCTCAATCCCCTCAACTCCGGTATCAGCCGAGTAAACCTCCTCTGCACTCCCTCCAGGGCCAAAACATCCTTGCGCAGGTGCGGCGCCCAAAACTGCACACAGTACTCCAGCTGCGGCCTCACCAATGCCCTATACAGCTGCAGCAAGACCTCCCTACTTTTATATTCAATCCCCCTCGCTATGAAGGCTAGCATCCCATTCGCCTTCCTGACCACCTGCTGCACCTGCAAGCTGGGTTTTTGCGACTCATGCACAAGGACCCCGAGGTCCCTCTGCACCGTCGCCTGCTGCAGTTTTTCGCCCCGTAAGTATTAGTCCTTCCTACCATTCCTCCTACCAAAGTGGACCACCTCACACTTGCCAACATTAAATTCCATTTGCCATTTCCTGGCCCATTCGCCCAGCCTATCTAGATCCTTCTGCAGACTCTCCACACCCTCTGCACAATTTGCCTTTCCCCCAATCTTGGTGTCATCAGCAAATTTCGACACCCTGCACTCGGTTCCCTCCTCCAGATCATCTATATAAATGGTAAATAGCTGAGGCCCCAGCACCGACCCCTGGGGCACCCCACTAGTCACCAACCGCCAATCCGAATAGCATCCATTGACCCCCACTCTCTGCCTCCTATTTGACAACCAATCCTCTATCCACGCTAACACCCTACCCCCAACTCCATGTCCCCTGACCTTCTGCAATAACCTCTTGTGAGGTACCTTGTCAAACGCCTTCTGAAAATCCAGAAAGACCACATCCACCGGCTCTCCTCCATCCACTGCCCTAGACACATCCTCATAGAACTCCAGTAAATTTGTCAGACACGACTTCCCTTTAATGAAACCGTGTTGCGTCCGCCCTATCAAGCAATTCCCCTCAAGATGCCTCGCTATTTCCTCCTTAATGACGGTTTCTAACATTTTACCTACCACAGACGTTAAACTAACCGGCCTATAATTCCCCGCCTTTTGCCTGGCACCCTTCTTAAACAACGGCGTAACATTAGCCGTTTTCCAATCTTCCGGCACTTCCCCGGAATCCAGCGACGTCTGGAAAATAACCACCAAGGCATCCACTATCACCTCCACCATTTCTTTCAGAACCCTCGGATGCATTCCATCCGGTCCTGGGGACTTGTCCACAATCAGCCCCTCCAGTCTGTCGAGCACCACCTCTCTAGTAACAGTAATGTCATTAAGACCCTCCATTCCTACCACCTTTCCATCGCTAACACCCGGCAAATTATTCACGTCCTCCTCCGTGAAGACAGAAACAAAGAAGTTATTCAAGACCTTAGCCATATCCCTATCCCCTACCACTAGCTCCCCTTTCTCATCCTCTAAAGGACCAACGTTTACCCTAGCCAGCCTCTTCCTTTTTATATATTTATAAAAACTCTTGCTATCCTTTTTTATATTAAGTGCTAGCCCAGCCTCATAGCTTCTCCTACCCTCCTTTATCAATTTCTTTGTCAATCTTTGTTGACATTTAAACCTTTCCCAATCCTCTTCTCGCCCACTGCTCTTAGCTACTCTAAACTCCCTTCATGTATTTGTCAAGATGCCCCTTAAAAGTCACTGCTGTATCTGCTTCCACTATCTCCCCCAGCAACAAGTTCCAGGCACCCACTACTCTCTGTGTAAAAAATCTGCCACGTACATTTCCTTTAAACCTTGCTCTTGCACCTTAAACCTGTGCCCCCTAGTAATTGACTCTTCCATCCCGGGAAAAAGCTTCTGACTATCCACTCTGTCCATGCCCCTCATTATCTTAGAACATAGAACATTACAGCACAAACAGGCCCTTCGGCCCCCGAGTTGCGCCGATCGCATCAACCCCACTAATCTATAGACCTATCTATAACCCCCAATCCCATTAAACCCCATATACTCATCCAGAAGTCTTTTAAAAGACCCCAGCGAGTTCGCCTCCACCACCGACGACGGCAGCCGATTCCAATCACTCACTACCCTCTGAGTGAAAAACTTACCCCTAACATCACCTCTGTACTTCCCTCCCCGCACCTTAAATCTGTGTCCTCTCGTAGCGACCATTTCAACCCGGGGAAATAGCCTCTGAGAGTCCACCCTATCTATTCCTCTCAACATTTTATAAACTTCTATCAGGTCGCCTCTCAACCTTCGCCTCTCCAGGGAAAAGAGTCCCAGCTCCCTCAACCTATCTTCATAAGGCATGCCTCCCAGTCCAGGCAACATCCTTGTAAATCTCCTCTGCACCCTTTCAATAGCTTCTACGTCTTTCCTATAGTGAGGCGACCAGAACTGCGCACAGTACTCCAAATGAGGCCTGACGAGGGTCCTGTAAAGTTGCAGCATTACCTCCCGACTCCTAAACTCAATCCCTCGATTAATGAAGGCCAGTACACCATACGCCTTCTTGACCACCTCCTCCACCTGCGAGGCCGATTTAAGAGTCCTGTGAACCCGGACCCCGAGATCCTTCTGCTCTTCAACGCTACTAAGACCCCTGCCCTTAATAGTGTACTCGTTCATCCCGTTGGTTCTGCCGAAATGGACTACTACACATTTATCCGCGTTGAAGTCCATCTGCCACTTCTCCGCCCATTCCTGCATCCTATCTATGTCCTGCTGCAACTTTTGACATCCTTCCAGACCATCCACAACACCGCCGACCTTCGTGTCATCAGCGAACTTGCTAACCCATCCCTCCACTTCCTCATCCAGGTCATTTATGAAAATGACAAACAACAAGGGTCCCAGAACAGATCCCTGGGGCACCCCACTGGTGACTGACCTCCATTCCGAAAAAGACCCATCCACAACCACTCTCTGCCTTCTGCAGGCAAGCCAGTTCTGGATCCACAAGGCCAAAGGCCCTTGGATCCCATGCCCTCTCACCTTCTCAAGAAGTCTTGCATGGGGGACCTTATCAAAAGCCTTGCTGAAGTCCATGTACACTACGTCCACGGCACTTCCTTCGTCAATGTGTTCAGTCACATTATCGAAGAACTCAACTAGGCTCGTAAGGCACGACCTGCCCTTGACAAATCCATGCTGACTATTCCTGATCATGTCAAACCTCTCCAAATGGTCGTAAATCTTGTCCCTCAGAAGCCTCTCCATCAGCTTACCAACCACTGAGGTCAGACTCACCGGGCGGTAATTTCCCGGGCTATCTCTGTTCCCTTTCTTGAAAATAGGGACTGCATCCGCAATCCTCCAATCTTCCGGAACCTCTCCCGTCTCCATTGACGACGCAAAGATCATCGCCAAGGGCTCTGCAATCACTTCCCTAGCCTCCCACAGTATCCTGGGGTACATCCCATCTGGTCCCGGCGACTTATCTACCTTGATAGAATTCAAAAGTTCTAACACATCCTCCTCTTTAATGTCCACTTATCTTGTAGACTTCCATCGGGTCTCCCCTCAACTTCTGTCGTTCCAGTGAAAACAAACTAAGTTTCTCCAACCCTAGTTCAACACAAAGGTTGGTGGATTTGCAGATAGCGATGAGGACCATCAGAGGATATAGCAGGATATAGATCAGTTGGAGGCTTGTGCGGAGAGATGGTAGATGGAGTTTAATCTGGATAAATGTGAAGTAATGCATTTTGGAAGGTCTAATACAGATAGGAAATATACAATAAATGGCAGGACCCTTAAGAGTATTGATAGGTAAAGGGATCTGGGTATACAGGTATACAGGTCACTGAAAGTGGCAATGCAGGTGGAGAAGGTAGTCAAGAAGGCATATGGCATGCTTGCTTTCATTGGTTGGGGTATTGAGTTTAAAAACTGGCAAGTCATGTTGCAGCTTTATAGAACCTTAGTTAGGCCGCACTTGGAACTTGGTATTCAACCACACTTCCTGGGTTTGTTCTTACCCAATTACCTCACATTACCAATTAAACAAAATCAAACAAACTGAAGAGCAACAGCTCAGTCTGTAGTGTTGATGACTTATTAAATATAATGTTAAGGCAATTGCGGACGGTTATTGAGAGACCTGCTACAACATGGAGGCTTTGGAGACTGTGCAGTCTTGTGAATTTTTTAAACATTCATTCACAGGATGTGGGTGTCGCTGGCTAGTATATACTGCCCATTCCTGGGGGCATTTAAGAATCAACCTGTCTTGAGTTACAGGTTTGATTGCAGACTCATTCTTTTCTCATGGTGTGACTATTGGATTTGCTAGTGGTGATTGATTATTAAATAAGAAGTTCCTTGTTTTTGTAAGAAGCATACTGCTCCCAGCAATCAGAATGATGCAAGGGTGATGCTAAAACTCAGGCTTTGACTATCCACTGTTTTATTTTCAGATGCAGAACCATAATGGAAAAATGAAGTCAGATGTGGAAACGGGTTACTTTGTTAGCCTGAAAGAAGCAAGGTTAAGCTTTGCTTTGTCATTTCCAACACAAAGGAAAGAGTAAAGTATTTTCAGAATTGGTCATGAATTATATGGGATAACACCGTGGCACCGACTTTTTACTGTGTTTACGCCAGTCCAACGCCGGCATACCCACATCATGACCGCGGTTAGACACAGTAAGAAGTCTCACAACACCAGGTTAAAGTCCAATGGGTTTATTTGGTAGTAAACACCACTAGCTTTCGGAACGCTGTTCCTTCATCAGGTGAATGGGGAGTTCTGATTACAAACAGGGCATATAAAAGTCACACACAGTTTACAAAATATTGATTAGAATGCGAGTCTTTACAGCTAATCTGCTATTCTAGTCTTAAAGGTGCAGACAATGTGAGTGGAGATAACATTAAGCACAGGTTAAAGAGATGTGTATTGTCTCCAGACAGGACAGTAAGTGAGAGTTTGCAAGTTCAGGCAACTCAATGGGGGTTACAGATAGTGTGATATGAACCCAAGATCCTGGTTGAGGCGGAACTTGGCTATCAGTTCCAAGATCTGTTGATGGTTTATTTATGTGAATGTATTAACAAGTGTGATATAGAGTCAGAGAGTCATGGAGGTTTACAGCATGGAAACAGGCCCTTCGGCCCAACTTGTCCATGCTGCCCTTTTTTTTAAACCCCTAAGCTAATCCCAATTGCCTACATTTGGCCTACGTCCCTCTATACCCATTTTATCCATGTAACTATTTAAATGCTTTTTAAAAGACAAAATTGTACCTGCCTCTACTACTACTAGTCACTAAAAGTGGCAATGCAGGTGGAGAAGGTAGTCAAGAAGGCATACGGCATATTTGCCTTCATCGGCTGGGGTACTGAGTTTTAAAATTGGCAAGTCATGTTGACGCTTTATAGAATCTTAGTGAGGCTGCACTTGGCATGTACTGTTCAATTCTGGTCACCACATTACCAGAAGGATGTGGAGGCTTTGGAGAGGGTGCAAAAAAGATTTACCAGGATATTGCCTAATATGGAGGGCATTAGCTATGAGGAGAGGTTGGAGAAACTTGCTTTGTTCTCACTGGAAGTTGAGTGGAGACCTGATAGAATTCTACAAGATTATGAGTGGCATGGACAGAGTGGACAGTCAGAAGCTTTTTCCCAGGATGGAAGAGTCAATTACTAGGGGGCACAGGTTTAAGATGTGAGGGGCAAGTTTTAAAAGAGATGTACAAGGCAGATTTTTTTTACACAGAGAGTAGTGGGTGCCTGGAACTAATTGCCGGGGGAGATAATGGAAGCAGATACGAGAGTGACTTTTAAAGGGCGTCTTGACAAGTACATGAATGAGATGGGGAGAGAGGGATATGGTCTCCAGAAGCACAGGGGGTTTTAGTTAAGTCAGGCAGCTTGGTGGGGGGCAGACTTGGAAGACCAAAGGTCCTGTTCCTGTGCTGTAATTTTCTTCATTCTATGTTTTTGATTTACCTCTGGCAGCTTGTTCCAAACACTCTGTGTGAAAAAATTGCCCCTCTGGACACTTCTGTACCTCTCCTCTCACATTAAACCTATGCCCTCTAGTTTTAGACTCCTATACCTTTGGGAAAAGCTATTGACTATCTAGCTGATCTGTGGCCCTAATTTTTATAGACCTCTGTAAATCACCCCTCAGCCTCCTATACTCCAGAGAAAAAAGTCCCAGTCTATCCCGCCTCTTCTTCTAACTCAAACCATCAAGTCCCCATAGCATCCTAGTAAATCTCTTCTGCACTTTCTAGTTTAATAATATTCTTTCCATAATAGGGTGAGCAGAACTGCATACAGTATTCCAAGTGTGGCCTTACCAATGTTTTGTACAACTTCAACAAGACGTCTCAACTCCTGTATTCAATGTTCTGACCAATGAAACCAAGCGAGCCAAATGCCTTCTCCACCTGTGACTTTCAAGGAGTTATGAACATGTACCCCTAGATCTCTTCATCCTGGAACTCCACCCTGCGCCCTACCATTAATTGAGTAAGTCCTGCCCTGGTTCAATCTACCAAAATGTATCACCTCGCATTTGTCTAAATTAAACTCCATCTGCCATTTGTCAGCCCACTGGCCCAATTGATCAAGATCCCATTGCAATCCAAGATAACTTTCTTCACTGAGCGCTATGTCACTAATCTTGGTGTCATCTGCAAACTTACATGCCTCCTATATTCTCATCCAAATCATTAATATAAAAACAAATAACAATGGACACAGCACTGATTCCCGAGGCACACCGCTGGTCACAGGTCTCCAGTTTGAAAAACTACCCTCTACAACCACCTCTGGCTTCTGTCAAGAAGCCAATTTTGTATCCATTTAGATACCTCACCCTGGATTCTGTGAGATTTAACCCTAGGCAACAACATACTATGCGGTACCTTGTCAAAGGCCTTGCTAAAGTCCATATAGACAACATCAACTCCACTGCCCCCATCTACCTTCCTGCCTACCCCTTCAAAAAACTCAATCAAATTTGTGAGACATGAGTTTCCACTCATAAAGCCATGCTGACTGTCCTTAATCAGGCCATGCCTGTAGATCTTGTCTCTCAAAATACCTTCCAACAACTTATCCAACACAGATGTGAGGCTCACTGGCCCGTGGTTCCCAGATTTTTCCCTGCAACCCTTTTTAAACAAAGGCACAACATTTGCCACTCTCCAATCTTCAGGCACTTCACCCGTGACTATCGATGATTCAAGTATCTCAGCTAGGGGACCCGCAATTTTCTCTCTAGCCTCCCACAATGTCCTGGGATGCACTTCATCAGGTCCGAGGGATTTATCTACCTTGATGTGCTTTAAGACTTCCAGCACCTCCTTCTCTATAGTATGTACACTCCTCGAGACATTACTATTTATTTCTCCAAGTTCCCTAACATCCATACTTTTCTCAAAAGTAAATACTGATGAGAAATATTCATTTAGGATCTCATATTTAGAATATAATATGATTTTAAGTATTAAGTATCTTTACATTGAAATACTAAAAGATATATTTTAACATGTTAGAAGTATTTTTAATATATTTGCTCACCTCAGTCAAAAATGCAAATGTTGCAGAAATAAGTGATAGAAGTACAGAAGTTCATAACTAAGTTGGCAGAGAGTGCAACAGTTTCAAGTTTTGGAACAGAGGATGAAACATAATGATGTTTGAACAATGAAGCTTCTTTGTCCAGGCATGGGTCCAAGGCTGATGCTAGCTATGCCTTGGCAATATGCTGCTAAGAAAGTAGTTGGGTGATGGCATCCTTAGAGCATAGTAACAAGGAAATGGATTATACCAGGGTTAAGGTGAAATTGAAGTGATGGACACAAAATGGTTACCTGGCACACAAAATGAACTCTGGGAAGGGACATTAAGAGGCACTGACTTTGGGCACAGACATTACAGAAAGAGTTAAAACTTGTAATGTTTAAATTACTGCAGGAAACAGATCTTGAGGCACCTTGAACTTGAGATAGAAGCAGACCCAGAACAATGAGTTTGATAACAACATCAGCCATTGATGGGGACATAAATGTATATAACAAGATCAGCCATTGATAGAGGTCATAACTGCATAAATGTATCTACTCTATGTACAATGATGTGTTAACTGTCGATGTCCATATCTGTCTACTCAACTTGTAACAATGTGCTAATGGCTAAATGTCCGTACTATCTATTATCTAAAAAGTATAAAAGATGCTCAGCTGCCATTGTGTAGTTGAGAAGGTGGCTGTCTGTACTGTGGAGTGCCAATGCTTCTCCCAAAGCTTTGTCCGAATAAAACTGTTTTGTTGAACCTCCAATTCTGACTCCGAAGTGGTGAATTTCCCACAACAGTATCTGGTATTGGAAACAGCCAAACAGAGTATCATTTTGTCAGGTAGCATATTGCAATTGGCTGAGGTAATCTGTCATGGTTTGAACTGACATAAAATGAAATCAAATTAAGCTAATTAGTAGGAGAATCTGAGATAAGCAGAGAGTATAATTGTATTGTATTTTGGCTCAGTGCCTCAGATCTTCAGAGGGGTCTTTAGTACTCAGAGCTGCTTGACCATCCAAAGGCCTCCCACGGCTGAGGTTAATGTCATGTTTGTCTTGTGAGTCTCTTATGTTTCAAAATAAATGTTGATTATATCTTTTAAAAATTAAAAATATTGCCATTGTGAAATGAATTCTAGCTTTTTTAAGTTTTAAGAGATTCTGGCCACCATTAAAGAAATTCCCTGGTCAGTCTATGGAGGGATATATTATGGACTTTAATACCTGGTAAAACTGAAACAACTTAATATTGAAATCCCAAATATATAGGAGAGGCAGTGGCATTGTAGTATTGTCACTAGACTAGAATCCAGAAACCCAAGGTAATGCTCTGGGGATGAGGGTTCAAATCCCACCACAAGCAGATGGTGAAATTTAAATTCAATAAAAATCTGGAATTGAAAATCTAATGGTGACCATTGATGATTATTGTAAAAAGCCACCTACTTCATCAATGTCCTTTAGGGAAGGAAATCTGTCTTCCTTACCTGGTCTGGCCTACATGTGACTTCAGAGCCACAGGAATGTGATTAACTCTTAATTGCTCTCAGGGATGGGCAATAAATGCTGGCCCCCAACCAGCGATGCTCACACCCTATAAAAGCTATAGAAAACAGAAGCAGGAATAGGCCATTTGGCCCTGATTCAATAACTTTCATAATATTCATGGCTGATTCAACTCAGTAACCTGATTCCACCTCACCCCCATATCTTTGGATTCACTTCACCCAACAGTTAATAATTGAAAACATATGTTTTGGCCTCAACTACTTTCTGTGGTAGCAAATTCCACAGGCTCACCACTCTGGGTTAAGAAATTTCTCATTTCAGTCCTAAATGATTTACCCCATATCCTTAGACCATGACCCTGGTTCTGGACACCACCACTATCGGGAACATCCTTCCTGCATCTACCCCATTTAGTTCTGTTAGAATTTTATACGTTGCTAAGATACTCCCTTCATTCTTATGAATTCCAGTGAATATAATCCGAACCGATTTAGTATCTCCTCATACATCAGTCCCACCATCCCAAGAATCAGTCTGGTGAATCTTCGCTCACTCTCTCCATTGCAAGAACATCCTTCCTCAGATAAGGAGACTAGAACTGTACACAATATTCCAGAAGTGATCTCACCCACGCCATGTATAATTTCAGCAATGATGTGGTGATGCCGGTGTTGGACTGGGGTAAGTACAGTAAGAAGTCTCACAACACCAGATTAAAGTCCAACAGGTTTATTTGGTACTCTGGTTTCCTCCCACAGTCTGACAACGTGTGGATTAGGTTGATTATGCTAAGTGTCCTGGGATGCATAGATTAGAGACAGTGGCAAGGGAAGGCTGCCTCACTAAATATTTTTAAGACGCGGGTTGATGGGTTTTTGATAAGAGAGGGGATTAAGGGTTATGGGGAGAGGGCGGGAAAGTGGAACTGAGCCACGACAGATCAGCCATGATCTTATTGAATGGCGGGGCAGGCTCGAAGGGCTAGATGGCCTACTCCTGCTCCTATTTCTTATGTTATGTTCTTATGTTCTAAGTATGTGAATGGTGCCTGGGTGGTTCTGATGTCAGTGCAGACTCGATGGCCTCCTTCTGCATTGTTGGAATTCTATGATTATGAGCTTTCGGAGGTTTCTCCTTCATCACGTGAGTGATGGAGGAGCAGTACTCTGAAAGCTCATGATACCAAATAAACTTGTTGGACTTTAACCTGGTGTTATGAGACTTCTTACTCTGCCCACCCCAGTCCAATGTCAGCATCTTCATATTATGTGCATTAACATGGCCCCCTAACCAATTATGCAGGCTATGATTTTGCTTTTAGGGTGGCTCGGTGGCACAATGGTTAGCACTGCTGCCTCACAGAGCCAGGGTCCCGGGTTTGATTCCCGGCTTGGGTCACTGTCAGTGTGGAGTTTGCACATCCTCCCCATGTTTGTGTGGGTTTCCTCCAGGTGCTCTGGTTTCCTTCCACAGTCCAAAGTTGTGCAGGTTTAATGGACTGGCCATACTAAATTGTCCCTTTGTATCAGGGGGACTAGTTGGGTAAATGCATGGGGATAGGGTTGGATGGGATTGTAGTCTGTGCAGTCTCAGTGGGCCAAATGGCTTCTTTCTGCACTCTATGATTCTATGCTTCATGTTTATGGTGACTATTTCTGTTTTAATAGTGCTGAAAACACATTGTATAATGTGTTTTGGGGCGGCACGGTAGCACAGTGGTTAGCACTGCTTCTTCACAGCTCCAGGGTCCTGGGTTCGATTCCCGGCTCGGGTCACTGCCTGTGTGGAGTTTGCACATTCTCCTCGTGTCTGCGTGGGTTTTCTCCGGGTGCTCCGGTTTCCTCCCACAGTCCAAAGATGTGCGGGTTAGGTTCATTGGCTATGCTAAAATTGCCCCTTAGTGTCCTGGGATGTGTAGGTTAGAGGGATTAGCAGGTAAATGTGTAGGGATATGGGGATAGGGTCTGGGGGGGATTGTGTTCGGTGCAGACTCGATGGGCCGAAGGGCCTGTTTCTGCACTGTAGGGTTCTATAATTGTTTAAGAGCTGCTGTGCTTAGGGAAGAAAAAAAGTGACAATGGAAGTAATGTGTTTACAGAAGCATGCTCACACAATCATACCAGTCAGATAATGTCCCAGACATGGGCATCATCATTCCTGGGTATGTTCTGTGTCACTGGCAGGACAGACATGGTTGAGGTGGCAGCACAGTAGTTTACAGTCAGGAGGAAGTTAGTCATCAACATCTGGAGCCTATGAAGTCTCTTGTTGATTACCATGTACCATCTCCTCTCTGCTTATAAATCAGTACTCCTTCATTTTGAACACCACTTAGAGGGTCTGTGCTCTAATTTTCTTTGTTCTTTGACTGTTGTGAAGGAACCAACGAGGGAAAAACACATTTGACCCCATCCTCACCAGTCTACCTATTGCAGATGCATCTGTCCATGACAGTATCGGTAGGAGTGATAGTCCTTGTAGAGACAAGGTCCCCATCTTTTCATTAGGATATCCTCCATCATGTTGTGTAGCACTCCCAATGTGCTAAATGGCATAGACTTCAAACAGATCTCGCAATTCAAAACTGGCCATCTATGAGACAATGTGGGCCACAGCAGCAGAATTTTAGAAGTCCTCATTGTGGTCATCCCGTAGCTATACATGGGCACTCAGATCAGCAAGAGCTTCGCTTCACTACTGGAGGAATACAACACCTTTGTTCTCGTCATTTACACCACTTAACAGCACTGTGGTTTTATCTCCACCTCCAGGGCTGCAGATGTTCAGGAAGGCAGCTCACTAGCATCTTTATTTGCACGTTTTATCCGCGTCTGCATGTGTTTCCTCCAGGTACTCCTGTATACTCCCACAGTCCAAAGAGATGCAGGTTAGAGCTCTTCCAGTTACGACACAAGCCCCAAGATGTCAGTAAGGAAAACTGGGTTTGTTCTTATCATTTCCAGTGCCTTGCTCTATACTGCCGGAACCTTTTAGTTTTACTCAAATTCAACTTTCCTGTTGTGGGTGGGTTGAAGTTAACTACTTTACTGTAGGTTTGGAATTACATGTAGGTCAGATGAGGTAACTACCACAGATTTCCTTCCTGAAAATCATTAGTGAGTATGAGAAATAGGAGCAAGATATTTGGCCCATCAAGCCTGTTTCTCTATTCAATAAGACCGTGGCTGATCTGATTGTAGTCTGAACTTCACTTTCCTCCTTGTCCCCCATAACCATTGATTCCCTCGTCAATTAAAAATCTACCTCACTCAGCCTCAAGTGTATTCACTGGCCCAGCCTCCACTGCTGTCTGTGCAAGAGAATCTAATAATGTCTCATCATGTTAAACTGCAATGGTCCCAACCTGCTGAACATTTCCTAATAACATAATTCCTTCATCCCATGAAACAACCCAGTGAACCTTCTCTGAACTACTCCCATTGCAAGTTAAGTCCCTCCTTCAATAAGGAGAACAAATGATCAGGCTATTCTGGGTGTGGTCTCACCAATGCCCTTTGTATTATAGCAAGACCTGCCTTTTTCTCCATCCTAGTTACTGTAAAGGCCTTCCTAAACACTTGCAGTTCTTGTATACTAATTTTTGGTGATTAATGTAGCAGGATTCTCTGCTCTACTCAGTTCTGAAGTCTGTTTCCATTTATATTCTGCTTGTTCCATTTAAATTATTTTTCCAAATGTTTAACTTATCCATATCCCTTTGTTTTTGCATCCTCCTACTTGTTTTCTATCTTTGTATTGTCAGTAAATTTGGAACAATATGTGATCACGGCCCACAAGCCATTAAGAAACTAGATACTACATAGAACACTACAGCACAAACAGGCCCTTCGGCCCACAAGTTGCACCGATCATATCCATACCTACCAGGTCATAGAACTATCTATAACTCCCAATCCTATTAAATCCCATATACTCATCCAGAAGTCTCTTAAAAGACCCCAGCCAATTCGCCTCCATCACCGATGACGGCAGCCGATTCCACTCACTCACCATCCTCTGAGTGAAAAACTTACCCCTAACATCTCCTCTGTACTTGCTCCCCAGCACCTTAAATCTGTGTCCTCTCGTAGCGACCATTTCAACCCGGGGAAATAGCCTCCGAGAATCCATCCTATCTATTCCTCTCAACATTTTATAAACCTCCATCAGGTCGTATCTCAACCTTCATCTCTCCAAAGAGAAGAGACCTAGCTCCCTTAACCTATCTTCATAAGGCTTGCCTCCCAATCCAGGCAACATCCTTGTAAATCTCCTCTGCACCCTCTCAATAGCTTCCACATCCTTCCTCTTGCAAGGCAACCAGAATTGCGCACAGTACTCCAAGTGGGGTCTGACAAGGGTCTTATAAAGTTGCAGCATTACCTCCCGACTCCTAAACTCAATCCCTCGATTAATGAAGGCCAGTACACCATATGCCTTCTTGACCACATCCTCCACCTGCGAAGTTGATTTAAGAGTCCTATGGACTCGGACCCAAAGGTCCTTCTGCTCCTCTACACTGCTAAGACCCCTACCCTTGATTTTGTGCTCCTTCATCCCACTGGTCCTGCCGAAATGGACCACTACACATTTATCCGCGTTGAAGCCCATCTGCCACTTCTCCGCCCAGTCTTGCATCCTATCAATGTCCCGCTGCAACTTCTGACATCCCTCCAGACTATTGGCATATTAGTCAAGCTTTGAGGACTTTCAAAATCTCTCCAGAGACAGGGACTAACTTACACGCTGAGGATATGAGCGCAGGCGGTCACTATTTTGAAATGTCATTGTCTTCCAATGAATTCAGTCTAATCTTCTCAACACATGTATGATCCCTTCCACTGTTATAAGGTAGCAGGAAATAAAACAGGTATTTGTGTATCTTCCTCAGCTTGACATGCTTTCCAGTTACTGGCATTTGTTCAGTCCATTGCTGAAGGCCTGTTTTGACAGCCTACACCTCGAGACCCACCCCTGCACACCTCGACAACTGCCCTCTCTGCCCACTCCCCCTGAGCCCCACTTCCCTCCCCTCCCCCGCCACCCTCCCTCTCCCCTGCCCCCACCCCTCCCCTCTCTCTCCCCTGCCCCCACCCTCCCCTCTCTCTCCCCTGCCCCAACCCCTACCCTCCCCCTCCCCTGCCCCCACCTCTACCCTCCCCTCTCTCCCCCCTGCCCCCACCCCTACCTCTCCCCTGCCCCCACCCCTACCCTCCCCTCTCTCTCCCCTGCCCCCACCCCTACCCTCCCCTCCCCTCCCTCTCCCCTGCCCCCAGCCCTACCCTCTCCTCTCTCTCCCCTGCCCCCACCCCTACCCTCCCCCCTCTCTCCCCTGCCCCCACCCCTACCCTCCCCTCCCTCTCCCCTGCCCCCACCCACTTCCCTTCCCTCACCCCAGAACTCACACCCACTCCCATCCCCTCCCCAACCTCCTCCCCACTCCACCACTACTCCCTCTCCCCTCCTTCCTCCCCTTCCCCACTCCCCTCCTCCTTCCTCCTTACCCCCCTCCTCCTCCCCCTCTTCACCCCTTCCCCTCCCACCCCCATCCAATCCCCCCACCCCTATCCCCTCCCCCCATCCCCCCAACCCTATCCCCTCCCCCAACCCTATCACCTCCCCCATCCCCCCCCACCCCTATCCCTCCCCCCAACCCTATCCCCTTCCCCCATCCCCCCCCACCCCTATCCCCTCCCCATCCCCTCTCCCCGAACTCCTCTCTTCCAACCCCTCATCCCCTCCCCCCCGTCCCCTCCCCTCCCCCCCAACCCCTTTCCCCCAACCCCTTTCCCCCATCCCCTCTCCCCCATCCCCTCTCCCCCAACCCCCCACCCCCATCCCCTCTCCCCCAACCCCCCCATCCCCTCTCCCCAACCCAACCCCTCCCTCCATCCCCTCTCCCCATCCCAACCCCTCCCTCCAGCCCCTCTCCCCATCCCAACCCCTCCCTCCATCCCCTCTCCCCATCCCTCCATCCCCTCTCCCCAATCCCCCTATCCCTCCCGTCTCCCCATCCCCTCTCCCTCCCTCTCCCCATCCTCTCTCCTCATTCCCTCTCCCTTCCCCCTCCCCCACCTGTCTCCCCATCCCCTCTCCCTCCCCCATCTCGTCTCCCCCCTCATCCCCTCTCCCCCATCTCCTCCCACCCGCCCAATACCCGCCCCCCCAATCCTCTGCACTCCTCCCCCCCGCCCCTTCTCTCTCCCTACCCCCCCGCCAGTTCCCCCGGCCCCTCCCTCTCCCGCCCCCAGTCTCCAGTCCTCAGCCCCCGGACTCACCCCCAGCTCCTTTACTCTGATTGGCGGAGAGCGAGCCCATGACGGTGTACCCGAATGCGGAATTACAAACGGAGCAGCCAATGAGAGAAAGGGGGCGGTCCCGGGACAGACAGGTATCGGAGAGGCTCTTCCGGGAGTCCCAGACAGACAGGGGACGGTGCAGCAGCGGAATGGAACTGGAGAACATCGTGGCGAATACAGTCTTACTGAGAGCCAGAGAGGGTGAGAATACAGTGTTACTGAGAGCCAGAGAGGGTGAGAATACAGTGTTACTGAGAGCCAGAGAGGGTGAGAATACAGTGTTACTGAGAGCCAGAGAGGGTGAGGATACAGTGTTACTGAGAGACAGAGAGGGTGAGAATACAGTGTTACTGAGAGCCAGAGAGGGTGAGAATACAGTGTTACTGAGAGCCAGAGTGAGTGAGAATACAGTGTTACTGAGAGCCAGAGAGGGTGAGAATACAGTGTTACTGAGAGCCAGAGAGGGTGAGAATACAGTGTAACTGAGAGCCAGAGAGGGTGAGAATACAGTGTTACTGAGAGCCAGAGAGGGTGAGAATACAGTGTTACTGAGAGCCAGAGAGGGTGAGAATACAGTATTACTGAGAGCCAGAGAGGGTGAGAATACAGTGTTACTGAGAGCCAGAGAGGGTGAGAATACAGTGTTACTGAGAGCCAGAGAGGGTGAGAATACAGTGTACTGAGACCAAGAGAGGGTGAGGATACAGTGTAACTGAGAGCCAGAGAGGGTGAGAATACAGTCTTACTGAGAGCCAGAGAGGGTGAGAATACAGTATTACTGAGAGCCAGAGAGGGTGAGAATACAGTGTTACTGAGAGCCAGAGAGGGTGAGAATACAGTGTTACTGAGAGCCAGAGTGAGTGAGAATACAGTGTTACTGAGAGCCAGAGAGGGTGAGAATACAGTGTAACTGAGAGCCAGAGAGGGTGAGAATACAGTGTAACTGAGAGCCAGAGAGGGTGAGAATACAGTCTTACTGAGAGCCAGAGTGAGTGAGAATACAGTGTTACTGAGAGCCAGAGAGGGTGAGAATACAGTGTAACTGAGAGCCAGAGAGTGAGAATACAGTGTTACTGAGAGCCAGAGAGGGTGAGAATACAGTGTAACTGAGAGCCAGAGAGGGTGAGAATACAGTGTTACTGAGAGCCAGAGAGGGTGAGAATACAGTGTTACTGAGAGCCAGAGAGGGTGAGAATACAGTGTTACTGAGAGCCAGAGAGGGTGAGAATACAGTGTTACTGAGAGCCAGAGAGGTGAGAATACAGTGTTACTGAGAGCCAGAGAGGGTGAGAATACAGTGTTACTGAGAGCCAGAGAGGGTGAGAATACAGTGTTACTGAGAGCCAGAGAGAGTGAGAATACAGTGTTACTGAGAGCCAGAGAGGGTGAGAATACAGTGTAACTGAGAGCCAGAGAGGGTGAGAATACAGTCTTACTGAGAGCCAGAGAGGGTGAGAATACAGTATTACTGAGAGCCAGAGAGGGTGAGAATACAGTGTTACTGAGAGCCAGAGAGGGTGAGAATACAGTGTTACTGAGAGCCAGAGAGGGTGAGAATACAGTGTTACTGAGAGCCAGAGAGGGTGAGAATACAGTGTTACTGAGAGCCAGAGAGGGTGAGAATACAGTGTTACTGAGAGCCAGAGAGGGTGAGAATACAGTGTTACTGAGAGCCAGAGAGAGTGAGAATACAGTGTTACTGAGAGCCAGAGAGAGTGAGAATACAGTGTTACTGAGAGCCAGAGAGGGTGAGAATACAGTGTAACTGAGAGCCAGAGAGAGTGAGAATACAGTGTAACTGAGAGCCAGAGAGAGTGAGAATACAGTGTAAACTGAGAGCCAGAGAGGGTGAGAATACAGAATTACTGAGAGCCAGAGAGGGTGAGAATACAGTATTACTGAGAGCCAGAGAGGGTGAGAATACAGTGTTACTGAGAGCCAGAGAGGGTGAGAATACAGTGTTACTGAGAGCCAGAGAGGGTGAGAATACAGTGTTACTGAGAGCCAGAGAGGGTGAGAATACAGTGTTACTGAGAGCCAGAGAGGGTGAGAATACAGTGTTACTGAGAGCCAGAGAGGGTGAGAATACAGTGTTACTGAGAGCCAGAGAGGGTGAGAATACAGTGTTACTGAGAGCCAGAGAGGGTGAGAATACAGTGTTACTGAGAGCCAGAGAGGGTGAGCATCCAATATTACTGAGAGCCAGAGAGGGTGAGCATCCAATATTACTGAGAGCCAGAGAGGGTGAGAATACAATATTACTGAGAGCCAGAGAGGGTGAGAATACAGTGTAACTGAGAGCCAGAGAGGGTGAGCATCCAATATTACTGAGAGCCAGAGAGGGTGAGAATACAGTGTTACTGAGAGCCAGAGAGGGTGAGCATCCAATATTACTGAGAGCCAGAGAGGGTGAGCATCCAATATTACTGAGAGCCAGAGAGGGTGAGAATACAGTGTTACTGAGAGCCAGAGAGGGTGAGCATCAGTGTAACTGAGATCAAGAGAGGGTGAGAATACAGTGTTACTGAGAGCCAGAGAGGGCGAGCATCCAATATTACTGAGAGCCAGAGAGGGTGAGCATCCAATATTACTGAGAGCCAGAGAGGGTGAGAATACAGTGTTACTGAGAGCCAGAGAGGGTGAGCATCAGTGTAACTGAGATCAAGAGAGGGTGAGAATACAGTGTTACTGAGAGCCAGAGAGGGCCAGCATCCAATATTACTGAGAGCCAGAGAGGGTGAGAATACATTATTACTGAGAGCCAGAGAGGGTGAGCATCAGTGTAACTGAGATCAAGAGAGGGTGAGAATACAGTGTTACTGAGAGCCAGAGAGGGTGAGAATACAGTGTTACTGAGAGCCAGAGAGGGTGAGCATCCAATATTACTGAGAGCCAGAGAGGGTGAGAATACAGTATTACTGAGAGCCAGAGAGGATGAGCATGCAGTGTTACTGAGACCAAGAGAGGGTGAGAATACAGTGTTACTGAGAGCCAGAGAGGGTGAGAATACAGTATTACTGAGAGCCAGAGAGGGTGAGCATTAGTGTAACTGAGACCAAGAGAGGGTGAGCATCCACTGTTACTGAGAACCAGAGAGGATGAACATCCAGCGTTACTGAGAGCCAGAGAGGGTGAGCATCCAATATTGCTGAGAGCCAGAGAGGGTGAGCATCCAATATTACTGAGAGCCAGAGAGGGTGAGAATACAGTGTTACTGAGAGCCAGAGAGGGTGAGCATCAGTGTAACTGAGATCAAGAGAGGGTGAGAATACAGTGTTACTGAGAGCCAGAGAGGGTGAGCATCCAATATTACTGAGAGCCAGAGAGGGTGAGAATACAGTATTACTGAGAGCCAGAGAGGATGAGCATGCAGTGTTACTGAGACCAAGAGAGGGTGAGAATACAGTGTTACTGAGAGCCAGAGAGGGTGAGAATACAGTATTACTGAGAGCCAGAGAGGGTGAGCATTAGTGTAACTGAGACCAAGAGAGGGTGAGCATCCAATATTACTGAGAGTCAGAGAGAGTGAGAATACAGTATAACTGAGAGCCAGAGAGGGTGAGAATACAGTATTACTGAGAGCCAGAGAGGGTGAGAATACAGTATAACTGAGAGCCAGAGAGGGTGAGCATCCAGTATTACTGAGAGCCAGAGAGGGTGAGAATACAGTATTACTGAGAGCCAGAGAGGGTGAGCATCCACTGTTACTGAGAGCCAGAGAGGATGAACATCCAGCGTTACTGAGAGCCAGAGAGGGTGAGCATCCAATATTACTGAGAGCCAGAGAGGGTGAGAATACAGTGTTACTGAGAGCCAGAGAGGGTGAGCATCAGTGTAACTGAGATCAAGAGAGGGTGAGAATACAGTGTTACTGAGAGCCAGAGAGGGTGAGCATCCTATATTACTGAGAGCCAGAGAGGGTGAGAATACAGTATTACTGAGAGCCAGAGAGGGTGAGCATCAGTGTAACTGAGATCAAGAGAGGGTGAGAATACAGTGTTACTGAGAGCCAGAGAGGGTGAGAATACAGTGTTACTGAGAGCCAGAGAGGGTGAGCATCCAATATTACTGAGAGCCAGAGAGGGTGAGAATACAGTATTACTGAGAGCCAGAGAGGATGAGCATGCAGTGTTACTGAGACCAAGAGAGGGTGAGAATACAGTGTTACTGAGAGCCAGAGAGGGTGAGCATCCAGTGTTACTGAGAGCCAGAGAGGGTGAGCATTAGTGTAACTGAGACCAAGAGAGGGTGATCATCCAATATGACTGAGAGCCAGAGTGGGTGAGCATCCAGTGTTACTGAGAGCCAGAGAGGGTGAGAATCCAGTATAACTGAGAGCCAGAGAGGGTGAGAATACAGTATTACTGAGAGCCAGAGAGGGTGAGCATCCACTGTTACTGAGAGCCAGAGAGGATGAACATCCAGCGTTACTGAGAGCCAGAGAGGGTGAGCATCCAGTGTTACTGAGAGCCAGAGAGAGTGAGTATCCAGTGTTACTGAGAGCCAGAGAGGGTGAGAATACAGTATTACTGAGAGCCAGAGAGGGTGAGCATGCAGTGTTACCGAGACCAAGAGAGGGTGAGAATACAGTATTACTGAGAGCCACAGAGGGTGAGTATCAGTGTAACTGAGAGCAAGAGAGAGTGAGAATACAGTGTTACTGAGAGCCAGAGAGAGTGAGAGTACAGTATTACTGAGAGCCAGTGAGGGTGAGCATGCAATGTTACTGAGAGCCAGAGAGGGTAAGCATCCAATGTTACTGAGAGCCAGAGAGGGAGAGCATCCAGTGTTACTGAGAGCCAGAGAGGTGAGCACCCAGTGTTACTGAGAGCCAAAGAGGGTGAGCATCCACTGTTACTGAGAGCCAGAGAGGATGAATATCCAGCGTTACTGAGAGCCAGAGAGGGTGAGCATCCAGTGTTACTGAGAGCCAGAGAGGGTGATCACCCAATATTACTGAGAGCCAGAGGGGTGAGCATCCAGTGTTACTGAGAGCCAGAGGGGGTGAGCATCAGTGTTACTGAGAGCCAGAGAGGGAGAGCATCCAGTGTTACTGAGAGACAGAGAGGGTGAGCATCCAGTGTTACTGAGAGCCAGAGAGGGTGAGAATACAGTGTTACTGAGAGCCAGAGAGGGTGAGCATCAGTGTAACTGAGACCAAGAGTGGGTGAGAATTGAGTGTTACTGAGAGCCAGAGAGGGTGAGAATACAGTATTACTGAGAGCCAGAGAGGGTGAGCATTAGTGTAACTGAAACCAAGAGAGGGTGAGCATCCAGTGTTACTGAGAGCCAGAGAGGATGAGCATCCAGTGTTACTGAGAGCCAGAGAGGGTGAGCATCCAGTGTTACTGAGAGCCAGAGAGGGTGAGAATACAGTGTTACTGAGAGCCAGAGAGGATGTACATCCAGTGTTACTTAGAGCCAGAGAGGGTGAGCATCCAGTGTTGCTGAGAGCCAGAGAGTGTGAGAGTAGAGTATTACTGAGAGTCTGAGAGGGTGAGCGTGCAATGTTACTGAGAGCCAGAGATGGTGAGCATCCAGTGTTACTGAGAGCCAGAGAGGATGAACATTCAGTGTTACTTAGAGCCAGAGAGGGTGAGCATCCAGTGTGACTGAGAGCCAGAGAGGGTGAGCATCCAGTGTTACTGAGAGCCAGAGAGGGTGAGCATCCAGTGTTACTGAGAGCCAGAGAGGGTGAGCATCCAGTGTTACTGAGAGCCAGAGAGAGTGAGCATCCAGTGCAACTGAGAGCCAGAGAGGGTGAGAATACAGTATTACTGAGAGCCAGAGAGAGTGAGAATACAGTATTACTGAGAGCCTGAGAGGGTGAGAATACAGTATTACTGAGAGCCTGAGAGGGTGAGAATACAGTATTACTGAGAGCCAGAGAGAGTGAGAATACAGTATTACTGAGAGCCAGAGAGAGTGAGAATACAGTGTTACTGAGAGCCAGAGAGGGTGAGAATACAGAATTACTGAGAGCCAGAGAGGGTGAGAATACAGTATTACTGAGAGCCAGAGAGAGTGAGAATACAGTGTTACTGAGAGCCAGAGAGGGTGAGAATACAGTATTACTGAGAGCCAGAGAGAGTGAGAATACAGAGTTACTGAGAGCCAGAGAGGGTGAGAATACAGAATTACTGAGAGCCAGAGAGGGTGAGAATACAGAATTACTGAGAGCCAGAGAGGGTGAGAATACAGTATTACTGAGAGCAAGAGAGGGGGAGCATCCACTATTACTAAGAACCAGAGAGGGTGAACATCCAGTATTACTGAGAGCCAGAGAGAGTGAGAATACAGTATTACTGAGAGCCAGAGAGGGTGAGCATCCAATAGTACTGAGAGCCAGAGAGAGTGAGAATACAGTATTACTGAGAGCCAGAGAGGGTGAGCATCAGTGTAACTGAGACCAAGAGAGGGTGAGAATACAGTGTTACTGAGAGCCAGAGAGGGCGAGCATCCAATATTACTGAGAGCCAGAGAGGGTGAGAATACAAGGATGTTGCCTGGACTGGGAGGCATGGCTTATGAAGATAGGTTGAGGGAGCTGGGACACTTTTCCCTGGAGAGGTGAAGTTTGAGAGGCGACCTGATAGAAGTTTATAAAATGTTGAGAGGAATAGATAGGGTGGACTCTCAGAGGCTATTTCCCCGGGTTGAAATGGTCGCTACGAGAGGACACAGATTTAAGGTGCGGGAGGAAAATACAGAGGTGATGTTAGGGGTAGGTTTTTCACTCAGAGGGTGGTGACTGAATGGAATCGGCTGCCGTCATCGTGGCGGAGGCGAACTCGCTGGGGTCTTTTAAAAGACTTCTGGATGAGTATATGGGGTTTAATGGGATTGGGGGTTATAGATAGGTCTATAGATTGGTGGGGTTGATGTGATCGGCGCAACTCGAGAGCCGAAGGGCCTGTTTGTGCTGTAATGTTCTATGTTCTATGTTCTAATACAGTATACTGAGAGCCAGAGAGGGTGAGAATACTGTGTAACTGAGACCAAGAGAGGGTGAGAATAGAGTGTTACTGAGAGCCAGAGAGGGTGAGAATACAGTATTACTGAGAGCCAGAGAGGGTGAGAATACAGTGTAACTGAGACCAAGAGAGGGGAAGCATCCAATATTACTGAGAGCCAGAGAGGGTGAGCATCCAATATTACTGAGAGCCAGAGAGAGTTAGAATACAGTATTACTGAGAGCCAGAGAGGATGAGCATCAGTGTAACTGAGACCAAGAGAGGGTGAGAATACAGTGTTACTGAGAGCCAGAGAGGGTGAGCATTCAATATTACTGAGAGCCAGTGTGAGTGAGAATACAGTATTACTGAGAGCCAGAGAGAGTGAGAATACAGTATTACTGAGAGCCAGAGAGGGTGAGAATAGTGTAACTGAGACCAAGAGAGGGTGAGAATACAGTGTTACTGAGAGCCAGAGAGGGTGAGACTACAGTATTGCTGAGAGGCAGAGAGGGCGAGAATACAGTGTTACTGAGAGCCAGAGCGGGCGAGCATCCAATATTACTGAGAGCCAGAGAGGGTGAGAATACAGTATTACTGAGAACCAGAGAGGGTGAGAACACAGTGTAACTGAGACCAAGAGAGGGTGAGAATACAGTGTTACTGAGAGCCAGAGAGGGTGAGCATTCAATATTACTGAGAGCCAGAGAGGGTGAGAATAGTGTAACTGAGACCAAGAGAGGGTGAGAATACAGTGTTACTGAGAGCCAGAGAGGGTGAGCATCCAATATTACTGAGAGCCAGAGTGAGTGAGAATACAGTATTACTGAGAGCCAGAGAGAGTGAGAATACAGTATTACTGAGAGCCAGAGAGGGTGAGAATACAGTATTACTGAGAGCCAGAGAGGGTGAGAATACAGTGTTACTGAGAGCCAGAGAGGGTGAGCATTCAATATTACTGAGAGCCTGAGAGGGTGAGAATAGTGTAACTGAGACCAAGAGAGGGTGAGAATACAGTGTTACTGAGAGCCAGAGAGGGTGAGCATCCAATATTACTGAGAGCCAGAGTGAGTGAGAATACAGTATTACTGAGAGCCAGAGTGAGTGAGAATACAGTATTACTGAGAGCCAGAGAGGGTGAGAATACAGTATTACTGAGAGCCAGAGAGGGTGAGAATACAGTGTTACTGAGAGCCAGAGAGGGCGAGCATCCAATATTACTGAGAGCCAGAGAGGGTGAGAATACAGTATTACTGAGACCAAGAGAGGGTGAGAATACAGTGTAACTGAGACCAAGAGAGGGTGAGAATAGAGTGTTGCTGAGAGCCAGAGAGGGTGAGAATACAGTTTAACTGAGACCAAGAGAGGGTGAGAATAGAGTGTTACTGAGAGCCAGAGAGGGTGAGCATTCAATATTACTGAGAGCCTGAGAGGGTGAGAATAGTGTAACTGAGACCAAGAGAGGGTGAGAATACAGTGTTACTGAGAGCCAGAGAGGGTGAGCATCCAATATTACTGAGAGCCAGAGTGAGTGAGAATACAGTATTACTGAGAGCCAGAGAGGGTGAGAATACAGTGTTACTGAGAGCCAGAGAGGGCGAGCATCCAATATTACTGAGACCAAGAGAGGGTGAGAATACAGTATTACTGAGACCAAGAGAGGGTGAGAATAGAGTGTTACTGAGAGCCAGAGAGGGTGAGAATACAATATTACTGAGAGCCAGAGAGGGTGAGAATACAGTGTAACTGAGACCAAGAGAGGGTGAGAATAGAGTGTTACTGAGAGCCAGAGAGGGTGAGCATCCAATATTACTGAGAGCCAGAGAGAGTGAGAATACAGTATTACTGAGAGCCAGAGAGGGTGAGAATACAGTATTACTGAGAGCCTGAGAGGGTGAGAATACAGTGTAACTGAGACCAAGAGAAGGTGAGAATACAGTGTTACTGAGAACCAGAGAGACTGAGAATACAGTATTACTGAGAGCCACAGAGGGTGAGAATACAGTGTAACTGAGACCAAGAGAGGGTGAGAATACAGTGTTACTGAGAGCCAGAGAGGGTGAGAATACAGTATTACTGAGAGCCAGAGAGGGTGAGCATTAGTGTAACTGAGACCAAGAGAGGGTGATCATCCAATATGACTGAGAGCCAGAGAGGGTGAGCATCCAATATTACTGAGAGCCAGAGAGAGTGAGAATACAGTATTACTGAGAGCCACAGAGGGTGAGCATCAGTGTAACTGAGACCAAGAGAGGGTGAGAATACAGTGTTACTGAGAGCCAGAGAGGGTGAGCATCCAGTGTTACTGAGAGCCAGAGAGTGTGAGCATCCAGTGTCACTGAGAGCCAGAGAGGATGAGCATCCAGTGTCACTGAGAGCCAGAGTGGGTGAGCATCCAGTGTTACTGAGAGCCAGAGAGGGTGAGAATCCAGTATAACTGAGAGCCAGAGAGGGTGAGCATCCAGTATTACTGAGAGCCAGAGAGGGTGAGCATCCAGTGTTACTGAGAGCCAGAGAGGGTGAGAATACAGTATTACTGAGAGCCAGAGAGGGTGAGCATCCACTGTTACTGAGAGCCAGAGAGGATGAACATCCAGCGTTACTGAGAGCCAGAGAGGGTGAGCATCCAGTGTTACTGAGAGCCAGAGAGGGTGAGTATCCAGTGTTACTGAGAGCCAGAGAGGGTGAGAATACAGTATTACTGAGAGCCAGAGAGGGTGAGCATGCAGTGTTACCGAGACCAAGAGAGGGTGAGAATACAGTATTACTGACAGCCACAGAGGGTGAGTATCAGTGTAACTGAGAGCAAGAGAGAGTGAGAATACAGTGTTACTGAGAGCCAGAGAGAGTGAGAGTACAGTATTACTGAGAGCCAGAGACGGTGAGCATGCAATGTTACTGAGAGCCAGTGAGGGTGAGCATGCAATGTTACTGAGAGCCAGATAGGGTGAGCATGCAATGTTACTGAGAGCCAGAGAGGGTAAGCATCCAATATTACTGAGAGCCAGAGAGGGAGAGCATCCAGTGTTACTGAGAGCCAGAGAGGTGAGCACCCACTGTTACTGAGAGCCAGAGAGGATGAACATCCAGCGTTACTGAGAGCCAGAGAGGGTGAGCATCCAGTGTTACTGAGAGCCAGAGAGGGTGAGCATCCAGTGTTACTGAGAGCCAGAGAGGGTGAGAATACAGTATTACTGAGAGCCAGAGAGGGTGAGCATTAGTGTAACTGAGACCAAGAGAGGGTGAGCATCCAATGTTACTGAGAGCCAGAGAGGATGGGCATCCAGTGTTACTGAGAGCCAGAGAGGATGAGCATCCAGTGTTACTGAGAGCCAGAGGGGGTGAGCATCCAGTGTTACTGAGAGCCAGAGGGGGTGAGCATCAGTGTTACTGAGAGCCAGAGAGGGAGAGCATCCAGTGTTACTGAGAGCCAGAGAGGATGAGCATCCAGTGTTACTGAGTGCCAGAGGGGGTGAGCATCCAGTGTTACTGAGAGCCAGAGGGGGTGAGCATCAGTGTTACTGAGAGCCAGAGAGGGTGAGCATGCAATGTTTCTGAGAGCCAGAGAGCGAGAGCATCCAGTGTTACTGAGAGTCAGAGAGGGTGAGCATCCAGTGTTACTGAGAGCCAGAGAGGGTGAGAATACAGTGTTACTGAGAGCCAGAGAGGATGTACATCCAGTGTTACTTAGAGCCAGAGAGGGTGAGCATCCAGTGTTGCTGAGAGCCAGAGAGAGTGAGAGTAGAGTATTACTGAGAGTCTGAGAGGGTGAGCGTGCAATGTTACTGAGAGCCAGAGAGGGTGAGCATCCAGTGCAACTGAGACCAAGAGAGGGTGAGAATACAGTATTACTGAGAGCCAGAGAGAGTGAGAATACAGTATTACTGAGAGCCTGAGAGGGTGAGAATACAGTATTACTGAGAGCCAGAGAGGGTGAGAATACAGTATTACTGAGAGCCAGAGAGGGCGAGAATACAGTATTACTGAGAGCCAGAGAGGGTGAGAATACAGTATTACTGAGAGACAGAGAGGGTGAGAATACAGTATTACTGAGAGCCAGAGAGGGCGAGAATACAGTGTTACTGAGAGCCAGAGCGGGCGAGCATCCAATATGACTGAGAGCCAGAGAGGGTGAGCATCCAATATTACTGAGAGCCAGAGAGAGTGAGAATACAGTATTACTGAGAGCCAGAGAGGTTGAGCATCAGTGTAACTGAGACCAAGAGTGGGTGAGAATTGAGTGTTACTGAGAGCCAGAGAGGGTGAGAATACAGTATTACTGAGAGCCAGAGAGAGTGAGAATACAGTATTACTGAGAGCCACAGAGGGTGAGAATACAGTGTAACTGAGACCAAGAGAGGGTGAGAATACATTGTTACTGAGAGCCAGAGAGGGTGAGCATCCAATATTACTGAGAGCCAGAGTGAGTGAGAATACAGTATTACTGAGAGCCAGAGAGGGTGAGAATACAGTATTACTGAGAGCCAGAGAGGGTGAGAATACAGTATTACTGAGAGCCAGAGAGGGTGAGAATACAGTATTACTGAGAGCCAGAGAGGGCGAGAATACAGTGTTACTGAGAGCCAGAGAGGGTGAGCATCCAATATTACTGAGAGCCAGAGAGAGTGAGAATACAGTATTACTGAGAGCCACAGAGGGTGAGAATACAGTGTAACTGAGACCAAGAGAGGGGGAGCATCCACTATTACTGAGAGCCAGAGAGGGTGAACATCCAGTATTACTGAGAGCCAGAGAGAGTGAGAATACAGAATTACTGAGAGCCAGAGAGGGTGAGCATCAGTGTAACTGAGACCAAGAGAGGGTGAGAATACAGTGTTACTGAGAGCCAGAGAGGGCGAGCATCCAATATTACTGAGAGCCAGAGAGGGTGAGAATACAAGGATGTTGCCTGGACTGGGAGGCATGCCTTATGAAGATAGGTTGAGGGAGCTGGGACTCTTTCCCCTGGAGAGGCGAAGTTTGAGAGGCGACCTGATAGAAGTTTATAAAATGTTGAGAGGAATAGATAGGGTGGACTCTCAGAGGCTATTTCCCCGGGTTGAAATGGTCGCTACGAGAGGACACAGATTTATGGTGCGGGGAGGAAAATACAGAGGTGATGTTAGGGGTAGGTTTTTCACTCAGAGGGTGGTGAGTGAATGGAATCGGCTGCCGTCATCGGTGGTGGAGGCGAACTCGCTGGGATCTTTTAAAAGACTTCTGGATGAGTATATGGGGTTTAATGGGATTGGGGGTTATAGATAGGTCTATAGATTGGTGGGGTTGATGTGATCGGCGCAACTCGAGAGCCGAAGGGCCTGTTTGTGCTGTAATGTTCTATGTTCTATGTTCTAATACAGTATTACTGAGAGCCAGAGAGGGTGAGAATACAGTGTAACTGAGACCAAGAGAGGGTGAGAATATAGTGTTACTGAGAGCCAGAGAGGGTGAGAATACAGTATTACTGAGAGCCAGAGAGGGTGAGAATACAGTGTAACTGAGACCAAGAGAGGGTGAGAATATAGTGTTACTGAGAGCCAGAGAGGGTGAGAATATAGTGTTACTGAGAGCCAGAGAGGGTGAGAATACAGTATTACTGAGAGCCAGAGAGGGTGAGAATACAGTGTAACTGAGACCAAGAGAGGGGGAGCATCCAATATTACTGAGAGCCAGGGAGGGTGAGCATCCAATATTACTGAGAGCCAGAGAGAGTGAGAATACAGTATTACTGAGAGCCAGAGAGGCTGAGCATTAGTGTAACTGAGACCAAGAGAGGGTGAGAATACAGTGTTACTGAGAGCCAGAGAGGGTGAGCATTCAATATTACTGAGAGCCAGAGAGGGTGAGAATACAGTATTACTGAGAGCCAGAGAGGGCGAGAATACAGTGTTACTGAGACCAAGAGAGGGTGAGAATACAGTGTTACTGAGAGCCAGAGAGGGTGAGCATCCAATATTACTGAGAGCCAGAGTGAGTGAGAATACAGTATTACTGAGAGCCAGAGAGAGTGAGAATACAGTATTACTGAGAGCCAGAGAGGGTGAGAATACAGTATTACTGAGAGCCAGAGAGGGTGAGAATACAGTGTTACTGAGAGCCAGAGAGGGCGAGCATCCAATATTACTGAGAGCCAGAGAGGCTGAGAATACAGTATTACTGAGAGCCTTAGAGGGTGAGAATACAGTGTAACTGAGACCAAGAGAGGGTGAGAATACAGTGTTACTGAGAACCAGAGAGAGTGAGAATACAGTATTACTGAGAGCCACAGAGGGTGAGAATACAGTGTAACTGAGACCAAGAGAGGGTGAGAATACAGTGTTACTGAGAGCCAGAGAGGGTGAGCATCAGTGTAACTGAGACCAAGAGAGGGTGAGAATACAGTGTTACTGAGAGCCAGAGAGGGTGAGCATCCAGTGTTACTGAGAGCCAGAGAGTGTGAGCATCCAGTGTTACTGAGAGCCAGAGAGGATGAGCATCCAGTGTCACTGAGAGCCAGAGTGGGTGAGCATCCAGTGTTACTGAGAGCCAGAGAGGGTGAGAATCCAGTATAACTGAGAGCCAGAGAGGGTGAGAATACAGTATTACTGATCGCCAGAGAGGGTGAGCATCCACTGTTACTGAGAGCCAGAGAGGATGAACATCCAGCGTTACTGAGAGCCAGAGAGGGTGAGCATCCAGTGTTACTGAGAGCCAGAGAGGGTGAGTATCCAGTGTTACTGAGAGCCAGAGAGGGTGAGAATACAGTATTACTGAGAGCCAGAGAGGGTGAGCATGCAGTGTTACCGAGACCAAGAGAGGGTGAGAATACAGTATTACTGAGAGCCACAGAGGGTGAGTATCAGTGTAACTGAGAGCAAGAGAGAGTGAGAAGACAGTGTTACTGAGAGCCAGAGAGAGTGAGAGTACAGTATTACTGAGAGCCAGAGAGGGTGAGCATGCAATGTTACTGAGAGCCAGTGAGGGTGAGCATGCAATGTTACTGAGAGCCAGATAGGGTGAGCATGCAATGTTACTGAGAGCCAGAGAGGGTAAGCATCCAATATTACTGAGAGCCAGAGAGGGAGAGCATCCAGTGTTACTGAGAGCCAGAGAGGTGAGCACCCAGTGTTACTGAGAGCCAGAGAGGGTGAGCATCCACTGTTACTGAGAGCCAGAGAGGATGAACATCCAGCGTTACTGAGAGCCAGAGAGGGTGAGCATCCAGTGTTACTGAGAGCCAGAGAGGGTGATCACCCAATATTACTGAGAGCCAGAGAGGGTGAGAATACAGTATTACTGAGAGCCGGAGAGGGTGAGCATTAGTGTAACTGAGACCAAGAGAGGGTGAGCATCCAGTGTTACTGAGAGCCAGAGAGGATGAGCATCCAGTGTTACTGAGAGCCAGAGGGGGTGAGCATCCAGTGTTACTGAGAGCCAGAGGGGGTGAGCATCAGTGTTACTGAGAGCCAGAGAGGGTGAGAATACAGTATTACTGAGAGCCAGAGATGGTGAGCATTCGTGTAACTGAGACCAAGAGAGGGTGAGCATCCAATGTTACTGAGAGCCAGAGAGGATGAGCATCCAGTGTTGCTGAGAGCCAGAGAGGATGAGCATCCAGTGTTACTGAGAGCCAGCGAGGATGAGCATCCAGTGTTACTGAGAGCCAGAGGGGGTGAGCATCCAGTGTTACTGAGAGCCAGAGGGGGTGAGCATCAGTGTTACTGAGAGCCAGAGAGGGTGAACATGCAATGTTACTGAGAGCCAGAGAGGGTGAGCATGCAATGTTACTGAGAGCCAGAGAGGGTGAGCATGCAATGTTACTGAGAGCCAGAGAGGGTGAGCATGCAATGTTTCTGAGAGCCAGAGAGGGAGAGCATCCAGTGTTACTGAGAGCCAGAGAGGGTGAGCATCCAGTGTTACTGAGAGCCAGAGAGGGTGAGAATACAGTATTACTGAGAGCCAGAGAGGATGTACATCCAGTGTTACTGAGAGCCAGAGATGGTGAGCATCCAGTGTTACTGAGAGCCAGAGAGGATGAACATTCAGTGTTACTTAGAGCCAGAGTTTGAGCATCCAGTGTTACTGAGAGCCAGAGAGGGTGAGAATACAGTGTAACTGAGACCAAGAGAGGGTGAGAATAGAGTGTTACTGAGAGCCAGAGAGGGTGAGAATACAGTATTACTGAGAGCCAGAGAGGGTGAGAATACAGTGTAACTGAGACCAAGAGAAGGTGAGAATACAGTGTTACTGAGAACCAGAGAGACTGAGAATACAGTATTACTGAGAGCCACAGAGGGTGAGAATACAGTGTAACTGAGACCAAGAGAGGGTGAGAATACAGTGTTACTGAGAGCCAGAGAGGGTGAGAATACAGTATTACTGAGAGCCAGAGAGGGTGAGCATTAGTGTAACTGAGACCAAGAGAGGGTGATCATCCAATATGACTGAGAGCCAGAGAGGGTGAGCATCCAATATTACTGAGAGCCAGAGAGAGTGAGAATACAGTATTACTGAGAGCCACAGAGGGTGAGCATCAGTGTAACTGAGACCAAGAGAGGGTGAGAATACAGTGTTACTGAGAGCCAGAGAGGGTGAGCATCCAGTGTTACTGAGAGCCAGAGAGTGTGAGCATCCAGTGTCACTGAGAGCCAGAGAGGATGAGCATCCAGTGTCACTGAGAGCCAGAGTGGGTGAGCATCCAGTGTTACTGAGAGCCAGAGAGGGTGAGAATCCAGTATAACTGAGAGCCAGAGAGGGTGAGCATCCAGTATTACTGAGAGCCAGAGAGGGTGAGCATCCAGTGTTACTGAGAGCCAGAGAGGGTGAGAATACAGTATTACTGAGAGCCAGAGAGGGTGAGCATCCACTGTTACTGAGAGCCAGAGAGGATGAACATCCAGCGTTACTGAGAGCCAGAGAGGGTGAGCATCCAGTGTTACTGAGAGCCAGAGAGGGTGAGTATCCAGTGTTACTGAGAGCCAGAGAGGGTGAGAATACAGTATTACTGAGAGCCAGAGAGGGTGAGCATGCAGTGTTACCGAGACCAAGAGAGGGTGAGAATACAGTATTACTGACAGCCACAGAGGGTGAGTATCAGTGTAACTGAGAGCAAGAGAGAGTGAGAATACAGTGTTACTGAGAGCCAGAGAGAGTGAGAGTACAGTATTACTGAGAGCCAGAGACGGTGAGCATGCAATGTTACTGAGAGCCAGTGAGGGTGAGCATGCAATGTTACTGAGAGCCAGATAGGGTGAGCATGCAATGTTACTGAGAGCCAGAGAGGGTAAGCATCCAATATTACTGAGAGCCAGAGAGGGAGAGCATCCAGTGTTACTGAGAGCCAGAGAGGTGAGCACCCACTGTTACTGAGAGCCAGAGAGGATGAACATCCAGCGTTACTGAGAGCCAGAGAGGGTGAGCATCCAGTGTTACTGAGAGCCAGAGAGGGTGAGCATCCAGTGTTACTGAGAGCCAGAGAGGGTGAGAATACAGTATTACTGAGAGCCAGAGAGGGTGAGCATTAGTGTAACTGAGACCAAGAGAGGGTGAGCATCCAATGTTACTGAGAGCCAGAGAGGATGGGCATCCAGTGTTACTGAGAGCCAGAGAGGATGAGCATCCAGTGTTACTGAGAGCCAGAGGGGGTGAGCATCCAGTGTTACTGAGAGCCAGAGGGGGTGAGCATCAGTGTTACTGAGAGCCAGAGAGGGAGAGCATCCAGTGTTACTGTGAGCCAGAGAGGGTGAGCATCCAGTGTTACTGAGAGCCAGAGAGGGTGAGAATACAGTGTTACTGAGAGCCAGAGAGGGTGAGCATCAGTGTAACTGAGACCAAGAGAGGGTGAGCATCCAGTGTTACTGAGAGCCAGAGAGGATGAGCATCCAGTGTTACTGAGTGCCAGAGGGGGTGAGCATCCAGTGTTACTGAGAGCCAGAGGGGGTGAGCATCAGTGTTACTGAGAGCCAGAGAGGGTGAGCATGCAATGTTTCTGAGAGCCAGAGAGCGAGAGCATCCAGTGTTACTGAGAGTCAGAGAGGGTGAGCATCCAGTGTTACTGAGAGCCAGAGAGGGTGAGAATACAGTGTTACTGAGAGCCAGAGAGGATGTACATCCAGTGTTACTTAGAGCCAGAGAGGGTGAGCATCCAGTGTTGCTGAGAGCCAGAGAGAGTGAGAGTAGAGTATTACTGAGAGTCTGAGAGGGTGAGCGTGCAATGTTACTGAGAGCCAGAGAGGGTGAGCATCCAGTGCAACTGAGACCAAGAGAGGGTGAGAATACAGTATTACTGAGAGCCAGAGAGAGTGAGAATACAGTATTACTGAGAGCCTGAGAGGGTGAGAATACAGTATTACTGAGAGCCAGAGAGGGTGAGAATACAGTATTACTGAGAGCCAGAGAGGGCGAGAATACAGTATTACTGAGAGCCAGAGAGGGTGAGAATACAGTATTACTGAGAGACAGAGAGGGTGAGAATACAGTATTACTGAGAGCCAGAGAGGGCGAGAATACAGTGTTACTGAGAGCCAGAGCGGGCGAGCATCCAATATGACTGAGAGCCAGAGAGGGTGAGCATCCAATATTACTGAGAGCCAGAGAGAGTGAGAATACAGTATTACTGAGAGCCAGAGAGGTTGAGCATCAGTGTAACTGAGACCAAGAGTGGGTGAGAATTGAGTGTTACTGAGAGCCAGAGAGGGTGAGAATACAGTATTACTGAGAGCCAGAGAGAGTGAGAATACAGTATTACTGAGAGCCACAGAGGGTGAGAATACAGTGTAACTGAGACCAAGAGAGGGTGAGAATACATTGTTACTGAGAGCCAGAGAGGGTGAGCATCCAATATTACTGAGAGCCAGAGTGAGTGAGAATACAGTATTACTGAGAGCCAGAGAGGGTGAGAATACAGTATTACTGAGAGCCAGAGAGGGTGAGAATACAGTATTACTGAGAGCCAGAGAGGGTGAGAATACAGTATTACTGAGAGCCAGAGAGGGCGAGAATACAGTGTTACTGAGAGCCAGAGAGGGTGAGCATCCAATATTACTGAGAGCCAGAGAGAGTGAGAATACAGTATTACTGAGAGCCACAGAGGGTGAGAATACAGTGTAACTGAGACCAAGAGAGGGGGAGCATCCACTATTACTGAGAGCCAGAGAGGGTGAACATCCAGTATTACTGAGAGCCAGAGAGAGTGAGAATACAGAATTACTGAGAGCCAGAGAGGGTGAGCATCAGTGTAACTGAGACCAAGAGAGGGTGAGAATACAGTGTTACTGAGAGCCAGAGAGGGCGAGCATCCAATATTACTGAGAGCCAGAGAGGGTGAGAATACAAGGATGTTGCCTGGACTGGGAGGCATGCCTTATGAAGATAGGTTGAGGGAGCTGGGACTCTTTCCCCTGGAGAGGCGAAGTTTGAGAGGCGACCTGATAGAAGTTTATAAAATGTTGAGAGGAATAGATAGGGTGGACTCTCAGAGGCTATTTCCCCGGGTTGAAATGGTCGCTACGAGAGGACACAGATTTATGGTGCGGGGAGGAAAATACAGAGGTGATGTTAGGGGTAGGTTTTTCACTCAGAGGGTGGTGAGTGAATGGAATCGGCTGCCGTCATCGGTGGTGGAGGCGAACTCGCTGGGATCTTTTAAAAGACTTCTGGATGAGTATATGGGGTTTAATGGGATTGGGGGTTATAGATAGGTCTATAGATTGGTGGGGTTGATGTGATCGGCGCAACTCGAGAGCCGAAGGGCCTGTTTGTGCTGTAATGTTCTATGTTCTATGTTCTAATACAGTATTACTGAGAGCCAGAGAGGGTGAGAATACAGTGTAACTGAGACCAAGAGAGGGTGAGAATATAGTGTTACTGAGAGCCAGAGAGGGTGAGAATACAGTATTACTGAGAGCCAGAGAGGGTGAGAATACAGTGTAACTGAGACCAAGAGAGGGTGAGAATATAGTGTTACTGAGAGCCAGAGAGGGTGAGAATATAGTGTTACTGAGAGCCAGAGAGGGTGAGAATACAGTATTACTGAGAGCCAGAGAGGGTGAGAATACAGTGTAACTGAGACCAAGAGAGGGGGAGCATCCAATATTACTGAGAGCCAGGGAGGGTGAGCATCCAATATTACTGAGAGCCAGAGAGAGTGAGAATACAGTATTACTGAGAGCCAGAGAGGCTGAGCATTAGTGTAACTGAGACCAAGAGAGGGTGAGAATACAGTGTTACTGAGAGCCAGAGAGGGTGAGCATTCAATATTACTGAGAGCCAGAGAGGGTGAGAATACAGTATTACTGAGAGCCAGAGAGGGCGAGAATACAGTGTTACTGAGACCAAGAGAGGGTGAGAATACAGTGTTACTGAGAGCCAGAGAGGGTGAGCATCCAATATTACTGAGAGCCAGAGTGAGTGAGAATACAGTATTACTGAGAGCCAGAGAGAGTGAGAATACAGTATTACTGAGAGCCAGAGAGGGTGAGAATACAGTATTACTGAGAGCCAGAGAGGGTGAGAATACAGTGTTACTGAGAGCCAGAGAGGGCGAGCATCCAATATTACTGAGAGCCAGAGAGGCTGAGAATACAGTATTACTGAGAGCCTTAGAGGGTGAGAATACAGTGTAACTGAGACCAAGAGAGGGTGAGAATACAGTGTTACTGAGAACCAGAGAGAGTGAGAATACAGTATTACTGAGAGCCACAGAGGGTGAGAATACAGTGTAACTGAGACCAAGAGAGGGTGAGAATACAGTGTTACTGAGAGCCAGAGAGGGTGAGCATCAGTGTAACTGAGACCAAGAGAGGGTGAGAATACAGTGTTACTGAGAGCCAGAGAGGGTGAGCATCCAGTGTTACTGAGAGCCAGAGAGTGTGAGCATCCAGTGTTACTGAGAGCCAGAGAGGATGAGCATCCAGTGTCACTGAGAGCCAGAGTGGGTGAGCATCCAGTGTTACTGAGAGCCAGAGAGGGTGAGAATCCAGTATAACTGAGAGCCAGAGAGGGTGAGAATACAGTATTACTGATCGCCAGAGAGGGTGAGCATCCACTGTTACTGAGAGCCAGAGAGGATGAACATCCAGCGTTACTGAGAGCCAGAGAGGGTGAGCATCCAGTGTTACTGAGAGCCAGAGAGGGTGAGTATCCAGTGTTACTGAGAGCCAGAGAGGGTGAGAATACAGTATTACTGAGAGCCAGAGAGGGTGAGCATGCAGTGTTACCGAGACCAAGAGAGGGTGAGAATACAGTATTACTGAGAGCCACAGAGGGTGAGTATCAGTGTAACTGAGAGCAAGAGAGAGTGAGAAGACAGTGTTACTGAGAGCCAGAGAGAGTGAGAGTACAGTATTACTGAGAGCCAGAGAGGGTGAGCATGCAATGTTACTGAGAGCCAGTGAGGGTGAGCATGCAATGTTACTGAGAGCCAGATAGGGTGAGCATGCAATGTTACTGAGAGCCAGAGAGGGTAAGCATCCAATATTACTGAGAGCCAGAGAGGGAGAGCATCCAGTGTTACTGAGAGCCAGAGAGGTGAGCACCCAGTGTTACTGAGAGCCAGAGAGGGTGAGCATCCACTGTTACTGAGAGCCAGAGAGGATGAACATCCAGCGTTACTGAGAGCCAGAGAGGGTGAGCATCCAGTGTTACTGAGAGCCAGAGAGGGTGATCACCCAATATTACTGAGAGCCAGAGAGGGTGAGAATACAGTATTACTGAGAGCCGGAGAGGGTGAGCATTAGTGTAACTGAGACCAAGAGAGGGTGAGCATCCAGTGTTACTGAGAGCCAGAGAGGATGAGCATCCAGTGTTACTGAGAGCCAGAGGGGGTGAGCATCCAGTGTTACTGAGAGCCAGAGGGGGTGAGCATCAGTGTTACTGAGAGCCAGAGAGGGTGAGAATACAGTATTACTGAGAGCCAGAGATGGTGAGCATTCGTGTAACTGAGACCAAGAGAGGGTGAGCATCCAATGTTACTGAGAGCCAGAGAGGATGAGCATCCAGTGTTGCTGAGAGCCAGAGAGGATGAGCATCCAGTGTTACTGAGAGCCAGCGAGGATGAGCATCCAGTGTTACTGAGAGCCAGAGGGGGTGAGCATCCAGTGTTACTGAGAGCCAGAGGGGGTGAGCATCAGTGTTACTGAGAGCCAGAGAGGGTGAACATGCAATGTTACTGAGAGCCAGAGAGGGTGAGCATGCAATGTTACTGAGAGCCAGAGAGGGTGAGCATGCAATGTTACTGAGAGCCAGAGAGGGTGAGCATGCAATGTTTCTGAGAGCCAGAGAGGGAGAGCATCCAGTGTTACTGAGAGCCAGAGAGGGTGAGCATCCAGTGTTACTGAGAGCCAGAGAGGGTGAGAATACAGTATTACTGAGAGCCAGAGAGGATGTACATCCAGTGTTACTGAGAGCCAGAGATGGTGAGCATCCAGTGTTACTGAGAGCCAGAGAGGATGAACATTCAGTGTTACTTAGAGCCAGAGTTTGAGCATCCAGTGTTACTGAGAGCCAGAGAGGGTGAGAATACAGTGTAACTGAGACCAAGAGAGGGTGAGAATAGAGTGTTACTGAGAGCCAGAGAGGGTGAGAATACAGTATTACTGAGAGCCAGAGAGGGTGAGAATACAGTGTAACTGAGACCAAGAGAGGGTGAGCATCCAATATGACTGAGAGCCAGAGAGGGTGAGCATCCAATATTACTGAGAGCCAGAGAGAGTGAGAATACAGTATTACTGAGAGCCAGAGAGGTTGAGCATCAGTGTAACTGAGACCAAGAGTGGGTGAGAATTCAGTGTTACTGAGAGCCAGAGAGGGTGAGAACACAGTATTACTGAGAGCCAGAGAGGGTGAGAACACGGTATTACTGAGAGCCACAGAGGGTGAGAATACAGTGTAACTGAGACCAAGAGAGGGTGAGAATACAGTGTTACTGAGAGCCAGAGAGGGTGAGCATCCAATATTACTGAGAGCCCGAGTGAGTGAGAATACAGTATTACTGAGAGCCAGAGAGGGTGAGAATACAGTATTACTGAGACCCAGAGAGGGTGAGAATACAGTATTACTGAGAGCCAGAGTGAGTGAGAATACAGTATTACTGAAAGCCAGAGAGAGTGAGAATACAGTATTGCTGAGAGCCACAGAGGGTGAGAATACAGTGTAACTGAGACCAAGAGAGGGGGAGCATCCACTATTACTGAGAGCCAGAGAGGGTGAACATCCAGTATTACTGAGAGCCAGAGAGAGTGAGAATACAGAATTACTGAGAGCCAGAGAGGGTGAGCATCAGTGTAACTGAGACCAAGAGAGGGTGAGAATACAGTGTTACTGAGAGCCAGAGAGGGCGAGCATCCAATATTACTGAGAGCCAGAGAGGGTGAGAATACAAGGATGTTGCCTGGACTGGGAGGCATGCCTTATGAAGATAGGTTGAGGGAGCTGGGACTCTTTCCCCTGGAGAGGCGAAGTTTGAGAGGAGACCTGATAGAAGTTTATAAAATGTTGAGAGGAATAGATAGGGTGGACTCTCAGAGGCTATTTCCCCGGGTTGAAATGGTCGCTACGAGAGGACACAGATTTAAGGTGTGGGGAGGGAAGTACAGAGGTGATGTTAGGGGTAAGTTTTTCACTCAGAGGGTGGTGAGTGAATGGAATCGGTGGTGGAGGCGAACTCGCTGGGGTCTTTTAAAAGACTTCTGGATGAGTATATGGGGTTTAATGTGATTGGGGGTTATAGATAGGTCTATAGATTGGTGGGGTTGATGTGATCGGCGCAACATGAGGGCCGAAGGGCCTGTTTGTGCTGCAATGTTCTATGTTCTATGTTCTAATACAGTATTACTGAGAGCCAGAGAGGGTGAGAATACAGTATTACTGAGAGCCAGAGAGGCTGAGCATCAGTGTAACTGAGACCAAGAGAGGGTGAGAATACAGTGTTACTGAGAGCCAGAGAGGGTGAGCATTCAATATTACTGAGAGCCAGAGAGAGTGAGAATACAGTATTACTGAGAGCCAGAGAGGGTGAGAATACAGTGTAACTGAGACCAAGAGAGGGTGAGAATAGAGTGTTATTGAGAGCCAGAGACGGTGAGAATACAGTATTACTGAGAGCCAGAGAGGGTGAGAATACAGTGTAACTGAGACCAAGAGAGGGTGAGAATACAGTGTTACTGAGAGCCAGAGAGGGTGAGTATAGTGTTACTGAGAACCAGAGAGGGCGAGCATCCAATATTACTGAGAGCCAGAGAGGGTGAGAATACAGTATTACTGAGAGCCTGAGAGGGTGAGAATACAGTGTAACTGAGACCGAGAGGGTGAGAATACAGTGTTACTGAGAGCCAGAGAGGGTGAACATCCAATATTACAGAGAGCCAGAGTGAGTGAGAATACAGTATTACTGAGAGCCAGAGAGGGTGAGAATACAGTATTACTGAGAGCCAGAGAGGGTGAGAATACAGTATTACTGAGAGCCAGAGAGGGCGAGAATACAGTGTTACTGAGAGCCAGAGCGGGAGAGCATCCAATATTACTGAGAGCCAGAGAGGGTGAGAATACAGTATTACTGAGAACCAGAGAGGGTGATAACACAGTGTAACTGAGACCAAGAGAGGGTGAGAATAGAGTGTAACTGAGAGCCAGAGAGGGTGAGAATACAGTACTACTGAGAGCCAGAGAGGGTGAGAATACAGTGTAACTGAGACCAAGAGAGGGGGAGCATCCAATATGACTGAGAGCCAGAGAGGGTGAGAATACAGTATTACTGAGAGCCAGAGAGGCTGAGCATCAGTGTAACTGAGACCAACAGAGGGTGAGAATACAGTGTTACTGAGAGCCAGTGAGGGTCAGCATTCAATATTACTGAGAGGCAGAGAGGGTGAGAATATCGTATTACTGAGAGCCAGAGAGGGTGAGAATACAGTGTTACTGAGAGCCAGAGAGAGTGAGAATACAGTATTACTGAGAGCCACAGAGGGTGAGAATACAGTGTAACTGAGACCAAGAGAGGGTGAGAATACAGTGTTACTGAGAGCCAGAGAGGGTGAGAATACAGTATTACTGAGAGCCAGAGAGGGTGAGAATACAGTATTACTGAGAGCCAGAGAGGGTGAGAATACAGTATTACTGAGAGCCAGAGAGGGCGAGAATACAGTGTTACTGAGAGCCAGAGAGGGTGAGCATCCTATATTACTGAGAGCCAGAGAGAGTGAGAATACAGTATTACTGAGAGCCACAGAGGGTGAGAATACAGTGTAACTGAGACCAAGAGAGGGGGAGCATCCACTCTTACTGAGAGCCAGAGAGGGTGAACATCCAGTATTACTGAGAGCCAGAGAGGGTGAACATCCAGTATTACTGAGAGCCAGAGAGAGTGAGAATACAGAATTACTGAGAGCCAGAGAGGGTGAGCATCAGTGTAACTGAGACCAAGAGAGGGTGAGAATACAGTGTTACTGAGAGCCAGAGAGGGCGAGCATCCAATATTACTGAGAGCCAGAGAGGGTGAGAATACAAGGATGTTGCCTGGACTGGGAGGCATGCCTTATGAAGATAGGTTGAGGGAGCTGGGACTCTTTCCCCTGGAGAGGCGAAGTTTGAGAGGAGACCTGATAGAAGGTTATAAAATGTTGAGAGGAATAGATAGGGTGGACTCTCAGAGGCTATTTCCCCGGGTTGAAATGGTCGCTACGAGAGGACACAGATTTAAGGTGCGGGGAGGAAAATACAGAGGTGATGTTAGGGGTAGGTTTTTCACTCAGAGGGTGGTGAGTGAATGGAATCGGCTGCCGTCATCGGTGGTGGAGGCGAACTCGCTGGGATCTTTTAAAAGACTTCTGGATGAGTATATGGGGTTTAATGGGATTGGGGGTTATAGATAGGTCTATAGATTGGTGGGGTTGATGTGATCGGCGCAACTCGAGAGCCGAAGGGCCTGTTTGTGCTGTAATGTTCTATGTTCTATGTTCTAATACAGTATTACTGAGAGCCAGAGAGGGTGAGAATACAGTGTAACTGAGACCAAGAGAGGGTGAGAATATAGTGTTACTGAGAGCCAGAGAGGGTGAGAATACAGTATTACTGAGAGCCAGAGAGGGTGAGAATACAGTGTAACTGAGACCAAGAGAGGGGGAGCATCCAATATTACTGAGAGCCAGAGAGGGTGAGCATCCAATATTACTGAGAGCCAGAGAGAGTGAGAATACAGTATTACTGAGAGCCAGAGAGGCTGAGCATTAGTGTAACTGAGACCAAGAGAGGGTGAGAATACAGTGTTACTGAGAGCCAGAGAGGGTGAGCATTCAATATTACTGAGAGCCAGAGAGGGTGAGAATACAGTATTACTGAGAGCCTGAGAGGGTGAGAATAGTGTAACTGAGACCAAGAGAGGGTGAGAATACAGTGTTACTGAGAGCCAGAGAGGGTGAGCATCCAATATTACTGAGAGCCAGAGAGAGTGAGAATGCAGTATTACTGAGAGCCAGAGAGAGTGAGAATACAGTATTACTGAGAGCCAGAGAGGGTGAGAATACAGTATTACTGAGAGCCAGAGAGGGTGAGAATACAGTGTTACTGAGAGCCAGAGAGGGCGAGCATCCAATATTACTGAGAGCCAGAGAGGGTGAGCATCCAATATTACTGAGAGCCAGAGAGAGTGAGAATACAGTATTACTGAGAGCCTGAGAGGGTGAGAATAGTGTAACTGAGACCAAGAGAGGGTGAGAATACAGTGTTACTGAGAGCCAGAGAGGGTGAGCATCCAATATTACTGAGAGCCAGAGAGGGTGAGCATCCAATATTACTGAGAGCCAGAGAGAGTGAGAATACAGTATTACTGAGAGCCTGAGAGGGTGAGAATAGTGTAACTGAGACCAAGAGAGGGTGAGAATACAGTGTTACTGAGAGCCAGAGAGGGCGAGCATCCAATATTACTGAGAGCCAGAGAGGGTGAGCATCCAATATTACTGAGAGCCAGAGAGAGTGAGAATACAGTATTACTGAGAGCCAGAGAGGCTGAGCATTAGTGTAACTGAGACCAAGAGAGGGTGAGAATACAGTGTTACTGAGAGCCAGAGAGGGTGAGCATTCAATATTACTGAGAACCAGAGAGGGTGAGAATACAGTATTACTGAGAGCCTGATTGGGTGAGAATAGTGTAACTGAGACCAAGAGAGGGTGAGAATACAGTGTTACTGAGAGCCAGAGAGGGTGAGCATCCAATATTACTGAGAGCCAGAGAGAGTGAGAATGCAGTATTACTGAGAGCCAGAGAGAGTGAGAATACAGTATTACTGAGAGCCAGAGAGGGTGAGAATACAGTATTACTGAGAGCCAGAGAGGGTGAGAATACAGTGTTACTGAGAGCCAGAGAGGGCGAGCATCCAATATTACTGAGAGCCAGAGAGGGTGAGAATACAGTATTACTGAGAGCCAGAGAGGGTGAGAATACAGTGTAACTGAGACCAAGAGAGGGTGAGAATAGAGTGTTACTGAGAGCCAGAGAGGGTGAGCATCCAATATTACTGAGAGCCAGAAAGAGTGAGAATACAGTATTACTGAGAGCCAGAGAAGGTGAGAATACAGTATTACTGAGAGCCTGAGAGGGTGAGAATACAGTGTAACTGAGACCAAGAGAGTGTGAGAATACAGTGTTACTGAGGACCAGGGAGAGTGAGAATACAGTATTACTGAGAGCCACAGAGGGTGAGAATACAGTGTAACTGAGACCAAGAGAGGGTGAGAATACAGTGTTACTGAGAGCCAGAGAGGGTGAGCATCCAATATTACAGAGAGCCAGAGTGAGTGAGAATACAGTATTACTGAGAGCCAGAGAGGGTGAGAATACAGTATTACTGAGAGCCAGAGAGGGTGAGAATACAGTATTACTGAGAGCCAGAGAGGGCGAGAATACAGTGTTACTGAGAGCCAGAGCGGGCGAGCATCCAATATTACTGAGAGCCAGAGAGGGTGAGAATACAGTATTACTGAGAACCAGAGAGGGTGATAACACAGTGTAACTGAGACCAAGAGAGGGTGAGAATAGAGTGTAACTGAGAGCCAGAGAGGGTGAGAATACAGTATTACTGAGAGCCAGAGAGGGTGAGAATACAGTGTAACTGAGACCAAGAGAGGGGGAGCATCCAATATGACTGAGAGCCAGAGAGGGTGAGCATCCAATATTACTGAGAGCCAGAGAGAGTGAGAATACAGTATTACTGAGAGCCAGAGAGGCTGAGCATCAGTGTAACTGAGACCAACAGAGGGTGAGAATACAGTGTTACTGAGAGCCAGAGAGGGTCAGCATTCAATATTACTGAGAGGCAGAGAGGGTGAAAATATCGTATTACTGAGAGCCTGAGAGAGTGAGAATACAGTGTAACTGAGACCAAGAGAGGGTGAGAATACAGTGTTACTGAGAGCCAGAGAAGGTGAGCATCCAATATTACTGAGAGCCAGAGAGAGTGAGAATACAGTATTACTGAGAGCCAGAGAGGCTGAGCATCAGTGTAACTGAGACCAACAGAGGGTGAGAATACAGTGTTACTGAGAGCCAGAGAGGGTCAGCATTCAATATTACTGAGAGGCAGAGAGGGTGAAAATATCGTATTACTGAGAGCCTGAGAGGGTGAGAATACAGTGTAACTGAGACCAAGAGAGGGTGAGAATACAATGTTACTGAGAGCCAGAGAAGGTGAGCATCCAATATTACTGAGAGTCAGAGAGAGTGAGAATACAGTATTACTGAGAGCCAGAGAGGGTGAGAATACAGTATTACTGAGAGCCAGAGAGGGTGAGCATCCAATATTACTGAGAGCCAGAGAGAGTGAGAATGCAGTATTACTGAGAGCCAGAGAGGGTGAGCATCAGTGTAACTGAGACCAAGAGAGAGTGAGAATACAGTGTTACTGAGAGCCAGCGAGGGTGAGAATACAGTGTAACTGAGACCAAGAGAGGGTGAGAATACAGTGTTACTGAGAGCCAGAGAAGGTGAGCATCCAATATTACTGAGAGCCAGAGAGAGTGAGAACACAGTATTACTGAGAGCCAGAGAGGGTGAGCATCAGTGTAACTGAGACCAAGAGAGGGTGAGAATACAGTGTTACTGAGAGCCAGAGAGGGTGAGCATCCAATATTACTGAGAGCCAGAGAGGGTGAGAATATAGTATTACTGAGAGCCCGAGAAGGTGAGAATACAGTATTACTGAGAGCCGGAGAGGGTGAGAATACAGTGTAACTGAGACCAAGAGAGGGTGAGCATCCAATATGACTGCGAGCCAGAGAGGGTGAGAATACAGTATTACTGAGAGCCAGAGAGGGTGAGCATCCAATATTACTGAGAGCCAGAGAGAGTGAGAATACAGTATTACTGAGTACCAGAGAGGGTGAGCTTCAGTGTAACTGAGACCTAGAGAGGGTGAGAATACAGTGTTACTGAGAGCCAGAGAGGGTGAGAATATAGTATTACTGAGAGCCAGAAGGGTGAGAATACAGTGTAACTGAGACCAAGAGAGGGTGAGCATCCAATATTACTGAGAGCCAGAGAGGGAGAGTATCCAATATTACTGAGAGCCAGAGAGGGTGAGCGTCAGTGTAACTGAGACCAAGAGAGGGTGAGAATACAGTATTACTGAGAGCCAGAGTGGGTGAGAATACAGTGTTACTGTGAGACAGGGAGGGTGAGAATACAGTGTAACTGAGACCAAGAGAGGGGGAGCATCCACTATTACTGAGAGCCAGAAAGGGTGAGCATCCAGTATTACTGAGAGCCAGAGAGAGTGAGAATACAGAATTACTGAGAACCAGAGAGGGTGAGAATACAGTATTACTGAGAACCAGGGAGGGTGAGAATACAGTGTAACTGAGAGCCAGAGAGGGTGAGCATCCAGTATTACTGAGAGCCAGAGAGGGTGAGAATACAGAATTACTGAGAGCCAGAGAGGGTGAACATCAGTGTAACTGAGACCAAGAGAGGGTGAGAATACAGTGTTACTGAGAGCCAGAGAGGGCGAGCATCCAATATTACTGAGAGTCAGAGAGGGTGAGAATACAAGGATGTTGCCTGGACTGGGAGGCATGCCTTATGAAGATAGGTTGAGGGAGCTGGGACTCTTTTCCCTGGAGAGGCGAAGTTTGAGAGGCGACCTGATAGAAGTTTATAAAATGTTGAGAGGAATAGATAGGGTGGACTCTCAGAGGCTACTTCCCCGGGTTGAAATGGTCGCTACGAGAGGACACAGATTTAAGATGTGGGGAGGAAAATACAGAGGTGATGTTAGGGGTAGGATTTTCACTCAGAGGGTGGTGAGTGAATGGAATCGGCTGCCGTCATCGGTGGTGGAGGCGAACTCGCTGGGGTCTTTTAAAAGACTTCTGGATGAGTATATGGGGTTTAATGGGATTGGGGGTTATAGATAGGTCTATAGATTGGTGGGGTTGATGTGATCGGTGCAACTCGAGAGCCGAAGGGCCTGTTTGTGCTGTAATGTTCTATGTTCTAATACAGTATTACTGAGAGCCAGAGAGGGTGAGAATACAGTGTAACTGAGACCAAGAGAGCGTGAGAATAGAGTGTTATTGAGGGCCAGAGAGGGTGAGAATACAGTATTACTGAGAGCCAGAGAGGGTGAGAATACAGTGTAACTGAGACCAAGAGAGGGGGAGCATCCAATATTACTGAGAGCCAGAGAGGGTGAGCATCCAATATTACTGAGAGCCAGAGAGAGTGAGAATACAGTATTACTGAGAACCAGAGAGTGTGAGCATCAGTGTAACTGAGACCAAGAGAGGGTGAGAATACAGTGTTACTGAGAGCCAGAGAGGGTGAGCATCCAATATTACTGAGAGCCAGAGAGGGTGAGAATACAGTATTACTGAGAGCCTGAGAGGGTGAGAATAGTGTAACTGAGACCAAGAGAGGGTGAGAATACAGTGTTACTGAGAGCCAGAGACGGTGAGCATTCAATATTACTGAGAGCCAGAGAGGGTGAGAATACAGTATTACTGAGAGCCTGAGAGGGTGAGAATAGTGTAACTGAGACTAAGAGAGGGTGAGAATACAGTGTTACTGAGAGCCAGAGAGGGTGAGCATCCAATATTACTGAGAGCCAGAGTGAGTGAAAATACAGTATTACTGAGAGCCAGAGAGGGTGAGAATACAGTATACTGAGAGCCAGAGAGGGTGAGAATACAGTATTACTGAGAGCCAGAGAGGGTGAGAATACAGTGTAACTGAGACCAAGAGAGGGTGAGAATACAGTGTTACTGAGAGCCAGAGTGAGTGAGAATACAGTATTACTGAGAGCCAGAGAGGGTGAGAATACAGTATTACTGAGAGCCAGAGAGGGTGAGAATACAGTATTACTGAGAGCCAGAGAGGGCGAGGGTACAGTGTTACTGAGAGCCAGCGAGGGTGAGCATCCAATATTACTGAGAGCCAGAGAGAGTGAGAATACAGTATTACTGAGAGCCACAGAGGGTGAGAATACAGTGTAACTGAGACCAAGAGAGGGTGAGAATACAATGTTACTGAGAGCCAGAGAAGGTGAGCATCCAATATTACTGAGAGCCAGAGAGAGTGAGAATACAGTATTACTGAGAGCCAGAGAGGGTGAGCATCAGTGTAACTGAGACCAAGAGAGGGTGAGAATACAGTGTTACTGAGAGCCAGAGAGGGTGAGCATCCAATATTACTGAGAGCCAGACAAGGTGAGAATATAGTATTACTGAGAGCCAGAGAAGGTGTGAATACAGTATTACTGAGAGCCAGAGAGGGTGAGAATACAGTGTAACTGAGACCAAGAGAGGGTGAGAATACAGTGTTACTGAGAGCCAGAGAGGGTGAGCATCCAGTGTTACTGAGAGACAGAGAGGGTGAGCATCCAGTGTTACTGAGAGCCAGAGACGGTGAACATCCAGTGTTACTGAGAGCCAGAGAGGGTGAGCATGCAGTGCTACTGAGAGCAAGAGAGGGTGAGAATACAGTGTTCCTCAGAGCTAGAGAGGGTGCGCATAAGTATAACTGAGAGCCAGAGAGAGTGAGAATACAGTATTACTGAGAGCCAGAGAGGGTGAGCATGCAGTGTTACTGAGCCAGAGAAGGTGAGCATCCAGTGTTACTGAGAGCCAGAGAGCGTGAGCATCCAATATTACTGAGAGCCAGAGAGGGTGAGAATACAGTATTACTGAGAGCCAGAGAGAATGAGAATACAGTGTAACTGAGACCAAGAGAGGGTGAGCATCCAATATTACTGAGAGCCAAAGAGGGTGAGAATACAGTGTTACTGAGAGTCCAAGTGGGTGAGAATACAGTGTAACTGAGACCAAGAGAGGGTGAGCATCCAATATGACTGAGAGCCAGAGAGGGTGAGCATCAGTGTAACTGAGACCTAGCGAGGGTGAGAATAGAGTGTTACTGAGAGCCAGAGAGGGTGAGAATACAGTATTACTGAGAGCCAGAGAGGGTGAGAATACAGTATTACTGAGAGCCAGAGAGGGTGAGAATACAGTGTAACTGAGACCAAGAGAGGGTGAGAATAGAGTGTTACTGAGAGCCAGAGAGGGTGAGCATCCAATATTACTGAGAGCCAGAGAGAGTGAGAATACAGTATTACTGAGAGCCAGAGAAGGTGAGAATACAGTATTACTGAGAGCCTGAGAGGGTGAGAATACAGTGTAACTGAGACCAAGAGAGTGTGAGAATACAGTGTTACTGAGAACCAGGGAGAGTGAGAATACAGAGAGCCACAGAGGGTGAGCATCCAATATTACAGAGAGCCAGAGTGAGTGAGAATACAGTATTACTGAGAGCCAGAGAGGGTGAGAATACAGTATTACTGAGAGCCAGAGAGGGTGAGAATACAGTATTACTGAGAGCCAGAGAGGGTGAGAATACAGTATTACTGAGAGCCAGAGAGGGCGAGAATACAGTGTTACTGAGAGCCAGAGCGGGCGAGCATCCAATATTACTGAGAGCCAGAGAGGGTGAGAATACAGTATTACTGAGAACCAGAGAGGGTGATAACACAGTGTAACTGAGACCAAGAGAGGGTGAGAATACAGTGTTACTGAGAGCCAGAGAGGGTGAGCATCCAATATTACAGAGAGCCAGAGTGAGTGAGAATACAGTATTACTGAGAGCCAGAGAGGGTGAGAATACAGTATTACTGAGAGCCAGAGAGGGTGAGAATACAGTATTACTGAGAGCCAGAGAGGGCGAGAATACAGTGTTACTGAGAGCCAGAGCGGGCGAGCATCCAATATTACTGAGAGCCAGAGAGGGTGAGAATACAGTATTACTGAGAACCAGAGAGGGTGATAACACAGTGTAACTGAGACCAAGAGAGGGTGAGAATAGAGTGTAACTGAGAGCCAGAGAGGGTGAGAATACAGTATTACTGAGAGCCAGAGAGGGTGAGAATACAGTGTAACTGAGACCAAGAGAGGGGGAGCATCCAATATGACTGAGAGCCAGAGAGGGTGAGCATCCAATATTACTGAGAGCCAGAGAGAGTGAGAATACAGTGTTACTGAGAGCCAGAGAGGGTCAGCATTCAATATTACTGAGAGGCAGAGAGGGTGAAAATATCGTATTACTGAGAGCCTGAGAGGGTGAGAATACAGTGTAACTGAGACCAAGAGAGGGTGAGAATACAATGTTACTGAGAGCCAGAGAAGGTGAGCATCCAATATTACTGAGAGTCAGAGAGAGTGAGAATACAGTATTACTGAGAGCCAGAGAGGGTGAGAATACAGTATTACTGAGAGCCAGAGAGGGTGAGCATCCAATATTACTGAGAGCCAGAGAGAGTGAGAATGCAGTATTACTGAGAGCCAGAGAGGGTGAGCATCAGTGTAACTGAGACCAAGAGAGAGTGAGAATACAGTGTTACTGAGAGCCAGCGAGGGTGAGAATACAGTGTAACTGAGACCAAGAGAGGGTGAGAATACAGTGTTACTGAGAGCCAGAGAAGGTGAGCATCCAATATTACTGAGAGCCAGAGAGAGTGAGAACACAGTATTACTGAGAGCCAGAGAGGGTGAGCATCAGTGTAACTGAGACCAAGAGAGGGTGAGAATACAGTGTTACTGAGAGCCAGAGAGGGTGAGCATCCAATATTACTGAGAGCCAGAGAGGGAGAGTATCCAATATTACTGAGAGCCAGAGAGGGTGAGCGTCAGTGTAACTGAGACCAAGAGAGGGTGAGAATACAGTATTACTGAGAGCCAGAGTGGGTGAGAATACAGTGTTACTGTGAGACAGGGAGGGTGAGAATACAGTGTAACTGAGACCAAGAGAGGGGGAGCATCCACTATTACTGAGAGCCAGAAAGGGTGAGCATCCAGTATTACTGAGAGCCAGAGAGAGTGAGAATACAGAATTACTGAGAACCAGAGAGGGTGAGAATACAGTATTACTGAGAACCAGGGAGGGTGAGAATACAGTGTAACTGAGAGCCAGAGAGGGTGAGCATCCAGTATTACTGAGAGCCAGAGAGGGTGAGAATACAGAATTACTGAGAGCCAGAGAGGGTGAACATCAGTGTAACTGAGACCAAGAGAGGGTGAGAATACAGTGTTACTGAGAGCCAGAGAGGGCGAGCATCCAATATTACTGAGAGTCAGAGAGGGTGAGAATACAAGGATGTTGCCTGGACTGGGAGGCATGCTTATGAAGATAGGTTGAGGGAGCTGGGACTCTTTTCCCTGGAGAGGCGAAGTTTGAGAGGCGACCTGATAGAAGTTTATAAAATGTTGAGAGGAATAGATAGGGTGGACTCTCAGAGGCTATTTCCCCGGGTTGAAATGGTCGCTACGAGAGGACACAGATTTAAGGTGCGGGGAGGGAAGTACAGAGGTGATGTTAGGGGTAGGTTTTTCACTCAGAGGGTGGTGAGTGAATGGAATCGGCTGCCGTCATCGGTGGTGGAGGCGAACTCGCTGGGGTCTTTTAAAAGACTTCTGGATGAGTATATGGGGTTTAATGGGATTGGGGGTTATAGATAGGTCTATAGATTGGTGGGGTTGATGTGATCGGTGCAACTCGAGAGCCGAAGGGCCTGTTTGTGCTGTAATGTTCTATGTTCTAATACAGTATTACTGAGAGCCAGAGAGGGTGAGAATACAGTGTAACTGAGACCAAGAGAGCGTGAGAATAGAGTGTTATTGAGGGCCAGAGAGGGTGAGAATACAGTATTACTGAGAGCCAGAGAGGGTGAGAATACAGTGTAACTGAGACCAAGAGAGGGGGAGCATCCAATATTACTGAGAGCCAGAGAGGGTGAGCATCCAATATTACTGAGAGCCAGAGAGAGTGAGAATACAGTATTACTGAGAACCAGAGAGTGTGAGCATCAGTGTAACTGAGACCAAGAGAGGGTGAGAATACAGTGTTACTGAGAGCCAGAGAGGGTGAGCATCCAATATTACTGAGAGCCAGAGAGGGTGAGAATACAGTATTACTGAGAGCCTGAGAGGGTGAGAATAGTGTAACTGAGACCAAGAGAGGGTGAGAATACAGTGTTACTGAGAGCCAGAGACGGTGAGCATTCAATATTACTGAGAGCCAGAGAGGGTGAGAATACAGTATTACTGAGAGCCTGAGAGGGTGAGAATAGTGTAACTGAGACCAAGAGAGGGTGAGAATACAGTGTTACTGAGAGCCAGAGAGGGTGAGCATCCAATATTACTGAGAGCCAGAGTGAGTGAAAATACAGTATTACTGAGAGCCAGAGAGAGTGAGAATACAGTATTACTGAGAGCCAGAGAGGGTAAGAATACAGTATACTGAGAGCCAGAGAGGGTGAGAATACAGTGTTACTGAGAGCCAGAGAGGGCGAGCATCCAATATTACTGAGAGCCAGAGAGGGTGAGAATACAGTATTACTGAGAGCCAGAGAGGGTGAGAATACAGTGTAACTGAGACCAAGAGAGGGTGAGAATACAGTGTTACTGAGAGCCAGAGTGAGTGAGAATACAGTATTACTGAGAGCCAGAGAGGGTGAGAATACAGTATTACTGAGAGCCAGAGAGGGTGAGAATACAGTATTACTGAGAGCCAGAGAGGGCGAGGGTACAGTGTTACTGAGAGCCAGCGAGGGTGAGCATCCAATATTACTGAGAGCCAGAGAGAGTGAGAATACAGTATTACTGAGAGCCACAGAGGGTGAGAATACAGTGTAACTGAGACCAAGAGAGGGTGAGAATACAATGTTACTGAGCCCAGAGAAGGTGAGCATCCAATATTACTGAGAGCCAGAGAGAGTGAGAATACAGTATTACTGAGAGCCAGAGAGGGTGAGCATCAGTGTAACTGAGACCAAGAGAGGGTGAGAATACAGTGTTACTGAGAGCCAGAGAGGGTGAGCATCCAATATTACTGAGAGCCAGACAAGGTGAGAATATAGTATTACTGAGAGCCAGAGAAGGTGTGAATACAGTATTACTGAGAGCCAGAGAGGGTGAGAATACAGTGTAACTGAGACCAAGAGAGGGGGAGCATCCAATATTACTGAGAGCCAGAGAGGGTGAGCATCCAATATTACTGAGAGCCAGAGAGAGTGAGAATACAGTATTACTGAGAACCAGAGAGTGTGAGCATCAGTGTAACTGAGACCAAGAGAGGGTGAGAATACAGTGTTACTGAGACCAAGAGAGCGTGAGAATAGAGTGTTATTGAGGGCCAGAGAGGGTGAGAATACAGTATTACTGAGAGCCAGAGAGGGTGAGAATACAGTGTAACTGAGACCAAGAGAGGGGGAGCATCCAATATTACTGAGAGCCAGAGAGGGTGAGCATCCAATATTACTGAGAGCCAGAGAGAGTGAGAATACAGTATTACTGAGAACCAGAGAGTGTGAGCATCAGTGTAACTGAGACCAAGAGAGGGTGAGAATACAGTGTTACTGAGAGCCAGAGAGGGTGAGCATCCAATATTACTGAGAGCCAGAGAGGGTGAGAATACAGTATTACTGAGAGCCTGAGAGGGTGAGAATAGTGTAACTGAGACCAAGAGAGGGTGAGAATACAGTGTTACTGAGAGCCAGAGACGGTGAGCATTCAATATTACTGAGAGCCAGAGAGGGTGAGAATACAGTATTACTGAGAGCCTGAGAGGGTGAGAATAGTGTAACTGAGACCAAGAGAGGGTGAGAATACAGTGTTACTGAGAGCCAGAGAGGGTGAGCATCCAATATTACTGAGAGCCAGAGTGAGTGAAAATACAGTATTACTGAGAGCCAGAGAGAGTGAGAATACAGTATTACTGAGAGCCAGAGAGGGTAAGAATACAGTATACTGAGAGCCAGAGAGGGTGAGAATACAGTGTTACTGAGAGCCAGAGAGGGCGAGCATCCAATATTACTGAGAGCCAGAGAGGGTGAGAATACAGTATTACTGAGAGCCAGAGAGGGTGAGAATACAGTGTAACTGAGACCAAGAGAGGGTGAGAATACAGTGTTACTGAGAGCCAGAGTGAGTGAGAATACAGTATTACTGAGAGCCAGAGAGGGTGAGAATACAGTATTACTGAGAGCCAGAGAGGGTGAGAATACAGTATTACTGAGAGCCAGAGAGGGCGAGGGTACAGTGTTACTGAGAGCCAGCGAGGGTGAGCATCCAATATTACTGAGAGCCAGAGAGAGTGAGAATACAGTATTACTGAGAGCCACAGAGGGTGAGAATACAGTGTAACTGAGACCAAGAGAGGGTGAGAATACAATGTTACTGAGCCCAGAGAAGGTGAGCATCCAATATTACTGAGAGCCAGAGAGAGTGAGAATACAGTATTACTGAGAGCCAGAGAGGGTGAGCATCAGTGTAACTGAGACCAAGAGAGGGTGAGAATACAGTGTTACTGAGAGCCAGAGAGGGTGAGCATCCAATATTACTGAGAGCCAGACAAGGTGAGAATATAGTATTACTGAGAGCCAGAGAAGGTGTGAATACAGTATTACTGAGAGCCAGAGAGGGTGAGAATACAGTGTAACTGAGACCAAGAGAGGGTGAGAATACAGTGTTACTGAGAGCCAGAGAGGGTGAGCATCCAGTGTTACTGAGAGACAGAGAGGGTGAGCATCCAGTGTTACTGAGAGCCAGAGACGGTGAACATCCAGTGTTACTGAGAGCCAGAGAGGGTGAGCATGCAGTGCTACTGAGAGCAAGAGAGGGTGAGAATACAGTGTTCCTCAGAGCTAGAGAGGGTGCGCATAAGTATAACTGAGAGCCAGAGAGAGTGAGAATACAGTATTACTGAGAGCCAGAGAGGGTGAGCATGCAGTGTTACTGAGCCAGAGAAGGTGAGCATCCAGTGTTACTGAGAGCCAGAGAGCGTGAGCATCCAATATTACTGAGAGCCAGAGAGGGTGAGAATACAGTATTACTGAGAGCCAGAGAGAATGAGAATACAGTGTAACTGAGACCAAGAGAGGGTGAGCATCCAATATTACTGAGAGCCAAAGAGGGTGAGAATACAGTGTTACTGAGAGTCCAAGTGGGTGAGAATACAGTGTAACTGAGACCAAGAGAGGGTGAGCATCCAATATGACTGAGAGCCAGAGAGGGTGAGCATCAGTGTAACTGAGACCTAGCGAGGGTGAGAATAGAGTGTTACTGAGAGCCAGAGAGGGTGAGAATACAGTATTACTGAGAGCCAGAGAGGGTGAGAATACAGTATTACTGAGAGCCAGAGAGGGTGAGAATACAGTGTAACTGAGACCAAGAGAGGGGGAGCATCCAATATTACTGAGAGCCAGAGAGAATGAGAATACAGTATTACTGAGAGCCAGAGAGGCTGAGCATCAGTGTAACTGAGACCAAGACAGGGTGAGAATACAGTGTTACTGAGAGCCAGAGAGGGTGAGCATTCAATATTACTGAGAGCCAGAGAGGGTGAGAATACAGTATTACTGAGAGCCTGAGAGGGTGAGAATACAGTATTACTGAGAGCCAGAGAGGGTGAGAATACAGTATACTGAGAGCCAGAGAGGGTGAGAATACAGTATTACTGAGAGCCAGAGAGGGTGAGAATACAGTGTAACTGAGACCAAGAGAGGGTGAGAATACAGTGTTACTGAGAGCCAGAGAGAGTGAGAATACAGTATTACTGAGAGCCACAGAGGGTGAGAATACAGTGTAACTGAGACCAAGAGAGGGTGAGAATACAGTGTTACTGAGAGCCAGAGTGAGTGAGAATACAGTATTACTGAGAGCCAGAGAGGGTGAGAATACAGTATTACTGAGAGCCAGAGAGGGTGAGAATACAGTATTACTGAGAGCCAGTGAGGGCGAGGATACAGTGTTACTGAGAGCCAGCGAGGGTGAGCATCCAATATTACTGAGAGCCAGAGAGGGTGAGAATACAGTATTACTGAGAGCCACAGAGGGTGAGAATACAGTGTAACTGAGACCAAGAGAGGGTGAGAATACAATGTTACTGAGAGCCAGAGAAGGTGAGCATCCAATATTACTGAGAGCCAGAGAGAGTGAGAGTACAGTATTACTGAGAGCCAGAGAGGGTGAGCATCAGTGTAACTGAGACCAAGAGAGGGTGAGAATACAGTGTTACTGAGAGCCAGAGAGGGTGAGCATCCAATATTACTGAGAGCCAGACAAGGTGAGAATATAGTATTACTGAGAGCCAGAGAAGGTGTGAATACAGTATTACTGAGAGCCAGAGAGGGTGAGAATACAGTGTAACTGAGACCAAGAGAGGGTGAGAATACAGTGTTACTGAGAGCCAGAGAGGGCGAGCATCCAATATTACTGAGAGTCAGAGAGGGTGAGAATACAAGGATGTTGCCTGGACTGGGAGGCATGCCTTATGAAGATAGGTTGAGGGAGCTGGGACTCTTTTCCCTGGAGAGGCGAAGTTTGAGAGGCGACCTGATAGAAGTTTATAAAATGTTGAGAGGAATAGATAGGGTGGACTCTCAGAGGCTATTTCCCCGGGTTGAAATGGTCGCTACGAGAGGACACAGATTTAAGATGTGGGGAGGAAAATACAGAGGTGATGTTAGGGGTAGGTTTTTCACTCAGAGGGTGGTGAGTGAATGGAATCGGCTGCCGTCATCGGTGGTGGAGGCGAACTCGCTGGGGTCTTTTAAAAGACTTCTGGATGAGTATATGGGGTTTAATGGGATTGGGGGTTATAGATAGGTCTATAGATTGGTGGGGTTGATGTGATCGGTGCAACTCGAGAGCCGAAGGGCCTGTTTGTGCTGTAATGTTCTATGTTCTAATACAGTATTACTGAGAGGGTGAGAATACAGTGTAACTGAGACCAAGAGAGGGTGAGAATAGAGTGTTATTGAGAGCCAGAGAGGGTGAGAATACAGTATTACTGAGAGGATGAGAATACAGTATTACTGAGAGCCAGAGAGGGTGAGAATACAGTATTACTGAGAGCCAGAGAGGGTGAGAATACAGTATTACTGAGAGCCAGAGAGGGCGAGAATACAGTGTTACTGAGAGCCAGAGCGGGCGAGCATCCAATATTACTGAGAGCCAGAGAGGGTGAGAATACAGTATTACTGAGAACCAGAGAGGGTGATAACACAGTGTAACTGAGACCAAGAGAGGGTGAGAATACAGTGTTACTGAGAGCCAGAGAGGGTGAGCATCCAATATTACAGAGAGCCAGAGTGAGTGAGAATACAGTATTACTGAGAGCCAGAGAGGGTGAGAATACAGTATTACTGAGAGCCAGAGAGGGTGAGAATACAGTATTACTGAGAGCCAGAGAGGGCGAGAATACAGTGTTACTGAGAGCCAGAGCGGGCGAGCATCCAATATTACTGAGAGCCAGAGAGGGTGAGAATACAGTATTACTGAGAACCAGAGAGGGTGATAACACAGTGTAACTGAGACCAAGAGAGGGTGAGAATAGAGTGTAACTGAGAGCCAGAGAGGGTGAGAATACAGTATTACTGAGAGCCAGAGAGGGTGAGAATACAGTGTAACTGAGACCAAGAGAGGGGGAGCATCCAATATGACTGAGAGCCAGAGAGGGTGAGCATCCAATATTACTGAGAGCCAGAGAGAGTGAGAATACAGTGTTACTGAGAGCCAGAGAGGGTCAGCATTCAATATTACTGAGAGGCAGAGAGGGTGAAAATATCGTATTACTGAGAGCCTGAGAGGGTGAGAATACAGTGTAACTGAGACCAAGAGAGGGTGAGAATACAATGTTACTGAGAGCCAGAGAAGGTGAGCATCCAATATTACTGAGAGTCAGAGAGAGTGAGAATACAGTATTACTGAGAGCCAGAGAGGGTGAGAATACAGTATTACTGAGAGCCAGAGAGGGTGAGCATCCAATATTACTGAGAGCCAGAGAGAGTGAGAATGCAGTATTACTGAGAGCCAGAGAGGGTGAGCATCAGTGTAACTGAGACCAAGAGAGAGTGAGAATACAGTGTTACTGAGAGCCAGCGAGGGTGAGAATACAGTGTAACTGAGACCAAGAGAGGGTGAGAATACAGTGTTACTGAGAGCCAGAGAAGGTGAGCATCCAATATTACTGAGAGCCAGAGAGAGTGAGAACACAGTATTACTGAGAGCCAGAGAGGGTGAGCATCAGTGTAACTGAGACCAAGAGAGGGTGAGAATACAGTGTTACTGAGAGCCAGAGAGGGTGAGCATCCAATATTACTGAGAGCCAGAGAGGGAGAGTATCCAATATTACTGAGAGCCAGAGAGGGTGAGCGTCAGTGTAACTGAGACCAAGAGAGGGTGAGAATACAGTATTACTGAGAGCCAGAGTGGGTGAGAATACAGTGTTACTGTGAGACAGGGAGGGTGAGAATACAGTGTAACTGAGACCAAGAGAGGGGGAGCATCCACTATTACTGAGAGCCAGAAAGGGTGAGCATCCAGTATTACTGAGAGCCAGAGAGAGTGAGAATACAGAATTACTGAGAACCAGAGAGGGTGAGAATACAGTATTACTGAGAACCAGGGAGGGTGAGAATACAGTGTAACTGAGAGCCAGAGAGGGTGAGCATCCAGTATTACTGAGAGCCAGAGAGGGTGAGAATACAGAATTACTGAGAGCCAGAGAGGGTGAACATCAGTGTAACTGAGACCAAGAGAGGGTGAGAATACAGTGTTACTGAGAGCCAGAGAGGGCGAGCATCCAATATTACTGAGAGTCAGAGAGGGTGAGAATACAAGGATGTTGCCTGGACTGGGAGGCATGCCTTATGAAGATAGGTTGAGGGAGCTGGGACTCTTTTCCCTGGAGAGGCGAAGTTTGAGAGGCGACCTGATAGAAGTTTATAAAATGTTGAGAGGAATAGATAGGGTGGACTCTCAGAGGCTATTTCCCCGGGTTGAAATGGTCGCTACGAGAGGACACAGATTTAAGGTGCGGGGAGGGAAGTACAGAGGTGATGTTAGGGGTAGGTTTTTCACTCAGAGGGTGGTGAGTGAATGGAATCGGCTGCCGTCATCGGTGGTGGAGGCGAACTCGCTGGGGTCTTTTAAAAGACTTCTGGATGAGTATATGGGGTTTAATGGGATTGGGGGTTATAGATAGGTCTATAGATTGGTGGGGTTGATGTGATCGGTGCAACTCGAGAGCCGAAGGGCCTGTTTGTGCTGTAATGTTCTATGTTCTAATACAGTATTACTGAGAGCCAGAGAGGGTGAGAATACAGTGTAACTGAGACCAAGAGAGCGTGAGAATAGAGTGTTATTGAGGGCCAGAGAGGGTGAGAATACAGTATTACTGAGAGCCAGAGAGGGTGAGAATACAGTGTAACTGAGACCAAGAGAGGGGGAGCATCCAATATTACTGAGAGCCAGAGAGGGTGAGCATCCAATATTACTGAGAGCCAGAGAGAGTGAGAATACAGTATTACTGAGAACCAGAGAGTGTGAGCATCAGTGTAACTGAGACCAAGAGAGGGTGAGAATACAGTGTTACTGAGAGCCAGAGAGGGTGAGCATCCAATATTACTGAGAGCCAGAGAGGGTGAGAATACAGTATTACTGAGAGCCTGAGAGGGTGAGAATAGTGTAACTGAGACCAAGAGAGGGTGAGAATACAGTGTTACTGAGAGCCAGAGACGGTGAGCATTCAATATTACTGAGAGCCAGAGAGGGTGAGAATACAGTATTACTGAGAGCCTGAGAGGGTGAGAATAGTGTAACTGAGACCAAGAGAGGGTGAGAATACAGTGTTACTGAGAGCCAGAGAGGGTGAGCATCCAATATTACTGAGAGCCAGAGTGAGTGAAAATACAGTATTACTGAGAGCCAGAGAGAGTGAGAATACAGTATTACTGAGAGCCAGAGAGGGTAAGAATACAGTATACTGAGAGCCAGAGAGGGTGAGAATACAGTGTTACTGAGAGCCAGAGAGGGCGAGCATCCAATATTACTGAGAGCCAGAGAGGGTGAGAATACAGTATTACTGAGAGCCAGAGAGGGTGAGAATACAGTGTAACTGAGACCAAGAGAGGGTGAGAATACAGTGTTACTGAGAGCCAGAGTGAGTGAGAATACAGTATTACTGAGAGCCAGAGAGGGTGAGAATACAGTATTACTGAGAGCCAGAGAGGGTGAGAATACAGTATTACTGAGAGCCAGAGAGGGCGAGGGTACAGTGTTACTGAGAGCCAGCGAGGGTGAGCATCCAATATTACTGAGAGCCAGAGAGAGTGAGAATACAGTATTACTGAGAGCCACAGAGGGTGAGAATACAGTGTAACTGAGACCAAGAGAGGGTGAGAATACAATGTTACTGAGAGCCAGAGAAGGTGAGCATCCAATATTACTGAGAGCCAGAGAGAGTGAGAATACAGTATTACTGAGAGCCAGAGAGGGTGAGCATCAGTGTAACTGAGACCAAGAGAGGGTGAGAATACAGTGTTACTGAGAGCCAGAGAGGGTGAGCATCCAATATTACTGAGAGCCAGACAAGGTGAGAATATAGTATTACTGAGAGCCAGAGAAGGTGTGAATACAGTATTACTGAGAGCCAGAGAGGGTGAGAATACAGTGTAACTGAGACCAAGAGAGGGTGAGAATACAGTGTTACTGAGAGCCAGAGAGGGTGAGCATCCAGTGTTACTGAGAGACAGAGAGGGTGAGCATCCAGTGTTACTGAGAGCCAGAGACGGTGAACATCCAGTGTTACTGAGAGCCAGAGAGGGTGAGCATGCAGTGCTACTGAGAGCAAGAGAGGGTGAGAATACAGTGTTCCTCAGAGCTAGAGAGGGTGCGCATAAGTATAACTGAGAGCCAGAGAGAGTGAGAATACAGTATTACTGAGAGCCAGAGAGGGTGAGCATGCAGTGTTACTGAGCCAGAGAAGGTGAGCATCCAGTGTTACTGAGAGCCAGAGAGCGTGAGCATCCAATATTACTGAGAGCCAGAGAGGGTGAGAATACAGTATTACTGAGAGCCAGAGAGAATGAGAATACAGTGTAACTGAGACCAAGAGAGGGTGAGCATCCAATATTACTGAGTGCCAAAGAGGGTGAGAATACAGTGTTACTGAGAGTCCAAGTGGGTGAGAATACAGTGTAACTGAGACCAAGAGAGGGTGAGCATCCAATATGACTGAGAGCCAGAGAGGGTGAGCATCAGTGTAACTGAGACCTAGCGAGGGTGAGAATAGAGTGTTACTGAGAGCCAGAGAGGGTGAGAATACAGTATTACTGAGAGCCAGAGAGGGTGAGAATACAGTATTACTGAGAGCCAGAGAGGGTGAGAATACAGTGTAACTGAGACCAAGAGAGGGGGAGCATCCAATATTACTGAGAGCCAGAGAGAATGAGAATACAGTATTACTGAGAGCCAGAGAGGCTGAGCATCAGTGTAACTGAGACCAAGACAGGGTGAGAATACAGTGTTACTGAGAGCCAGAGAGGGTGAGCATTCAATATTACTGAGAGCCAGAGAGGGTGAGAATACAGTATTACTGAGAGCCTGAGAGGGTGAGAATACAGTATTACTGAGAGCCAGAGAGGGTGAGAATACAGTATACTGAGAGCCAGAGAGGGTGAGAATACAGTATTACTGAGAGCCAGAGAGGGTGAGAATACAGTGTAACTGAGACCAAGAGAGGGTGAGAATACAGTGTTACTGAGAGCCAGAGAGAGTGAGAATACAGTATTACTGAGAGCCACAGAGGGTGAGAATACAGTGTAACTGAGACCAAGAGAGGGTGAGAATACAGTGTTACTGAGAGCCAGAGTGAGTGAGAATACAGTATTACTGAGAGCCAGAGAGGGTGAGAATACAGTATTACTGAGAGCCAGAGAGGGTGAGAATACAGTATTACTGAGAGCCAGTGAGGGCGAGGATACAGTGTTACTGAGAGCCAGCGAGGGTGAGCATCCAATATTACTGAGAGCCAGAGAGGGTGAGAATACAGTATTACTGAGAGCCACAGAGGGTGAGAATACAGTGTAACTGAGACCAAGAGAGGGTGAGAATACAATGTTACTGAGAGCCAGAGAAGGTGAGCATCCAATATTACTGAGAGCCAGAGAGAGTGAGAGTACAGTATTACTGAGAGCCAGAGAGGGTGAGCATCAGTGTAACTGAGACCAAGAGAGGGTGAGAATACAGTGTTACTGAGAGCCAGAGAGGGTGAGCATCCAATATTACTGAGAGCCAGACAAGGTGAGAATATAGTATTACTGAGAGCCAGAGAAGGTGTGAATACAGTATTACTGAGAGCCAGAGAGGGTGAGAATACAGTGTAACTGAGACCAAGAGAGGGTGAGAATACAGTGTTACTGAGAGCCAGAGAGGGCGAGCATCCAATATTACTGAGAGTCAGAGAGGGTGAGAATACAAGGATGTTGCCTGGACTGGGAGGCATGCCTTATGAAGATAGGTTGAGGGAGCTGGGACTCTTTTCCCTGGAGAGGCGAAGTTTGAGAGGCGACCTGATAGAAGTTTATAAAATGTTGAGAGGAATAGATAGGGTGGACTCTCAGAGGCTATTTCCCCGGGTTGAAATGGTCGCTACGAGAGGACACAGATTTAAGATGTGGGGAGGAAAATACAGAGGTGATGTTAGGGGTAGGTTTTTCACTCAGAGGGTGGTGAGTGAATGGAATCGGCTGCCGTCATCGGTGGTGGAGGCGAACTCGCTGGGGTCTTTTAAAAGACTTCTGGATGAGTATATGGGGTTTAATGGGATTGGGGGTTATAGATAGGTCTATAGATTGGTGGGGTTGATGTGATCGGTGCAACTCGAGAGCCGAAGGGCCTGTTTGTGCTGTAATGTTCTATGTTCTAATACAGTATTACTGAGAGGGTGAGAATACAGTGTAACTGAGACCAAGAGAGGGTGAGAATAGAGTGTTATTGAGAGCCAGAGAGGGTGAGAATACAGTATTACTGAGAGGATGAGAATACAGTATTACTGAGAGCCAGAGAGGGTGAGAATACAGTATTACTGAGAGCCAGAGAGGGTGAGAATACAGTATTACTGAGAGCCAGAGAGGGCGAGAATACAGTGTTACTGAGAGCCAGAGCGGGCGAGCATCCAATATTACTGAGAGCCAGAGAGGGTGAGAATACAGTATTACTGAGAACCAGAGAGGGTGATAACACAGTGTAACTGAGACCAAGAGAGGGTGAGAATACAGTGTTACTGAGAGCCAGAGAGGGTGAGCATCCAATATTACAGAGAGCCAGAGTGAGTGAGAATACAGTATTACTGAGAGCCAGAGAGGGTGAGAATACAGTATTACTGAGAGCCAGAGAGGGTGAGAATACAGTATTACTGAGAGCCAGAGAGGGCGAGAATACAGTGTTACTGAGAGCCAGAGCGGGCGAGCATCCAATATTACTGAGAGCCAGAGAGGGTGAGAATACAGTATTACTGAGAACCAGAGAGGGTGATAACACAGTGTAACTGAGACCAAGAGAGGGTGAGAATAGAGTGTAACTGAGAGCCAGAGAGGGTGAGAATACAGTATTACTGAGAGCCAGAGAGGGTGAGAATACAGTGTAACTGAGACCAAGAGAGGGGGAGCATCCAATATGACTGAGAGCCAGAGAGGGTGAGCATCCAATATTACTGAGAGCCAGAGAGAGTGAGAATACAGTGTTACTGAGAGCCAGAGAGGGTCAGCATTCAATATTACTGAGAGGCAGAGAGGGTGAAAATATCGTATTACTGAGAGCCTGAGAGGGTGAGAATACAGTGTAACTGAGACCAAGAGAGGGTGAGAATACAATGTTACTGAGAGCCAGAGAAGGTGAGCATCCAATATTACTGAGAGTCAGAGAGAGTGAGAATACAGTATTACTGAGAGCCAGAGAGGGTGAGAATACAGTATTAGTGAGCGCCAGAGAGAGTGAGAATACAGTGTAACTGAGACCAAGAGAGGGTGAGCATCAGTGTAACTGAGACCAAAAGAGGGTGAGAATACAGTGTTACTGAGAGCAGAGAGGGTGAGCATCCAGTGTTACTGAGAGCCAGAGAGGGTGAGCGTCCAGTGTTACTGAGAGCCAGAGAGGGTGGGCATCCAGTGTTACTGCGAGCCAGAGAGGGGGAGCATCCAGTGTAACTGAGAGCCAGAGAGGGTGAACATCCAGCGTTACTGAGAGCCAGAGAGGATGAGCATCCAGTGTTACTGAGAGCCAGAGAGGGTGAGCATCCAGTATCACTGAGAGCCAGAGAGTGTGAGAATACAGTGTAACTGAGAGTCAGAGAGGTTGAGCATCCAGTGTTACTGAGAGCCAGAGAGGGTGAGAATACAGTATTACTGAGCCAGAGAAAGCAAGCATCCAATTTTACTGAGGGCATGACAGAGGAAAATCCAGTGTTGCGGAGAACCAGAGAGGGTGGGAACACAGTGTTGCAGAGCGCCAGAGAGGGTGGGAACACAGTGTTGCAGAGAGCCAGAGGCGGTGAGAACACAGTGTTGCAGAGCGCCAGAGAGGGTGGGAACACAGTGTTGCAGAGAGCCAGAGGCGGTGAGAACACAGTGTTGCAGAGAGCCAGAGGCGGTGAGAACACAGTGTTGCAGAGAGCCAGAGGCGGTGAGAACACAGTGTTGCTGAGAGCCAGAGGCGGTGAGAACACAGTGTTGCTGAGAGCCAGAGGCGGTGAGAACACAGTGTTGCTGAGAGACAGAGGTGGTGAGAACACAGTGTTGCTTAGAGCCAGAGGCGGTGAGAACACAGTGTTGCTGAGAGACAGAGGCGGTGAGAACACAGTGTTGCTGAGAGACAGAGGCGGTGAGAACACAGTGTTGCAGAAAGCCAGAGGCGGTGAGAACACAGTGTTGCTGAGAGCCAGAGGCGGTGAGAACACAGTGTTGCAGAGAGCCAGAGAGGGTGGGAACACAGTGTTGCTGAGAGACAGAGGCGGTGAGAACACAGTGTTGCTGAGAGACAGAGGTGGTGAGAACACAGTGTTGCAGAGAGCCAGAGGCGGTGAGAACACAGTGTTGCAGAGAGCCAGAGGCGGTGAGAACACAGTGTTGCAGAGAGCCAGAGAGGGTGAGAACACAGTGTTGCTGAGAGCCAGAGGCGGTTAGAACCCAGTGTCGCTGAGAGACAGAGGCGGTGAGAACACAGTGTTGCAGAGAGCCAGAGAGGGTGGGAACACAGTGTTGCAGAGAGCCAGAGAGGGTGGGAACACAGTGTTGCAGAGAGCCAGAGAGGGTGGGAACCCAGTGTTGCAGAGAGCCAGAGACGGTGAGAACACAGTGTTGCAGAGAGCCAGAGGCGGTGAGAACACAGTGTTGCTGAGAGCCAGAGGCGGTGAGAACACAGTGTTGCTGAGAGCCAGAGAGGGTGGGAACACAGTGTTGCTGAGAGCCAGAGAGGGTGGGAACACAGTGTTGCAGAGAGCCAGAGAGGGTGGGAACCCAGTGTTGCAGAGAGCCAGAGACGGTGAGAACACAGTGTTGCAGAGAGCCAGAGAGGGTGAGAACACAGTGTTGCTGAGAGACAGAGACAGTGAGAACACAGTGTTGCTGAGAGCCAGAGGCGGTGAGAACACAGTGTTGCTGAGAGACAGAGGCGGTGAGAACACAGTGTTGCTGAGAGACAGAGACAGTGAGAACACAGTGTTGCTGAGAGCCAGAGACAGTGAGAACACAGTGTTGCTGAGAGCCAGAGACAGTGAGAACACAGTGTTGCTGAGAGCCAGAGGCGGTGAGAACACAGTGTTGCTGAGAGACAGAGGCGGTGAGAACACAGTGTTGCTGAGAGCCAGAGGCGGTGAGAACACAGTGTTGCAGAGAGCCAGAGATGGTGAGAACACAGTGTTGCTGAGAGACAGAGGCGGTGAGAAGACAGTGTTGCTGAGAGACAGAGACAGTGAGAACACAGTGTTGCTGAGAGACAGAGACAGTGAGAACACAGTGTTGCTGAGAGCCAGAGACAGTGAGAACACAGTGTTGCTGAGAGCCAGAGGCGGTGAGAACACAGTGTTGCTGAGAGACAGAGACAGTGAGAACACAGTGTTGCTGAGAGCCAGAGACAGTGAGAACACAGTGTTGCTGAGAGACAGAGGCGGTGAGAACACAGTGTTGCTGAGAGACAGAGACGGTGAGAACACAGTGTTGCAGAGAGACAGAGACGGTGAGAACACAGTGTTGCTGAGAGACAGAGGCGGTGAGAAGACAGTGTTGCTGAGAGACAGAGACAGTGAGAACACAGTGTTGCTGAGAGCCAGAGACAGTGAGAACACAGTGTTGCTGAGAGCCAGAGGCGGTGAGAACACAGTGTTGCTGAGAGCCAGAGGCGGTGAGAACACAGTGTTGCTGAGAGACAGAGGCGGTGAGAACACAGTGTTGCTGAGAGCCAGAGGCGGTGAGAACACAGTGTTGCTGAGAGCCATTGGCGGTGAGAACACAGTGTTGCTGAGAGCCAGAGGCGGTGAGAACACAGTGTTGCAGAGAGACAGAGGTGGTGAGAACACAGTGTTGCAGAGAGACAGAGGTGGTGAGAACACAGTGTTGCAGAGAGCCAGAGGCGGTGAGAACACTGTGTTGCAGAGAGCCAGAGAGGGTGAGAGCACAGTGTTGCTGAGAGCCAGAGGCGGTGAGAACACAGTGTTGCTGAGAGACAGAGGCGGTGAGAAGACAGTGTTGCTGAGAGACAGAGACAGTGAGAACACAGTGTTGCTGAGAGACAGAGACAGTGAGAACACAGTGTTGCTGAGAGACAGAGACAGTGAGAACACAGTGTTGCTGAGAGCCAGAGACAGTGAGAACACAGTGTTGCTGAGAGAGAGAGACAGTGAGAACACAGTGTTGCTGAGAGCCAGAGGCGGTGAGAACACAGTGTTGCTGAGAGCCAGAGGCGGTGAGAACACAGTGTTGCTGAGAGCCAGAGGCGGTGAGAACACAGTGTTGCTGAGAGACAGAGGCGGTGAGAAGACAGTGTTGCTGAGAGACAGAGACAGTGAGAACACAGTGTTGCTGAGAGACAGAGACAGTGAGAACACAGTGTTGCTGAGAGACAGAGACAGTGAGAACACAGTGTTGCTGAGAGCCAGAGACAGTGAGAACACAGTGTTGCTGAGAGACAGAGACAGTGAGAACACAGTGTTGCTGAGAGCCAGAGGCGGTGAGAACACAGTGTTGCTGAGAGCCAGAGGCGGTGAGAACACAGTGTTGCTGAGAGACAGAGGCGGTGAGAACACAGTGTTGCTGAGAGCCAGAGGCGGTGAGAACACAGTGTTGCTGAGAGCCAGAGGCGGTGAGAACACAGTGTTGCTGAGAGCCAGAGGCGGTGAGAACACAGTGTTGCTGAGAGACAGAGGCGGTGAGAACACAGTGTTGCTGAGAGACAGAGATGGTGAGAACCCAGTGTTGCACAGAGCCAGAGGCGGTGAGAACACAGTGTTGCTGAGAGCCAGAGGCGGTGAGAACACAGTGTTGCTGAGAGCCAGAGGCGGTGAGAACACAGTGTTGCAGAGAGCCAGAGGCGGTGAGAACACAGTGTTGCAGAGAGCCAGAGAGGGTGGGAACACAGTGTTGCTGAGAGCCAGAGGTGGTGAGAACCCAGTGTTGCACAGAGCCAGAGGCGGTGAGAACACAGTGTTGCTGAGAGCCAGAGGCGGTGAGAACACAGTGTTGCTGAGAGCCAGAGGCGGTGAGAACACAGTGTTGCAGAGAGCCAGAGGCGGTGAGAACACAGTGTTGCAGAGAGCCAGAGAGGGTGGGAACACAGTGTTGCTGAGAGCCAGAGGTGGTGAGAACACAGTGTTGCTGAGAGCCAGAGGCGGTGAGAACACAGTGTTGCTGAGAGCCAGAGGCGGTGAGAACACAGTATTGCAGAGAGCCAGAGAGGGTGAGAACACAGTGTTGCTGAGAGCCAGAGGCGGTGAGAACACAGTGTTGCAGAGTGCCAGAGAGGGTGAGAACACAGTGTTGCTGAGAGCCAGAGGCGGTGAGAACACAGTGTTGCAGAGAGCCAGTGAGGGTGGGAACCCAGTGTTGCTGAGAGCCAGAGGCGATGAGAACACAGTGTTGCTGAGAGCCAGAGGCGGTGAGAACACAGTGTTGCTGAGAGACAGAGGCGGTGAGAACACAGTGTTGCAGAGAGCCAGAGGCGGTGAGAACACAGTGTTGCAGAGAGCCAGAGAGGGTGGGAACACAGTGTTGCTGAGAGCCAGAGGCGGTGAGAACACAGTGTTGCTGAGAGCCAGAGGTGGTGAGAACACAGTGTTGCTGAGAGCCAGAGGCGGTGAGAACACAGTGTTGCTGAGAGACAGAGACGGTGAGAACACAGTGTTGCTGAGAGACAGAGGCGGTGAGAACACAGTGTTGCTGAGAGACAGAGGCGGTGAGAACACAGTGTTGCTGAGAGCCAGAGGCGGTGAGAACACAGTGTTGCTGAGAGACAGAGAGGGTGGGAACACAGTGTTGCTGAGAGACAGAGGCGGTGAGAACACAGTGTTGCTGAGAGCCAGAGGCGGTGAGAACACAGTGTTGCTGAGAGCCAGAGGCGGTGAGAACACAGTGTTGCTGAGAGCCAGAGAGGGTGAGAACACAGTGTTGCTGAGAGACAGAGAGGGTGGGAACCCAGTGTTGCTGAGAGCCAGAAGCGGTGAGAACACAGTGTTGCAGAGAGCCAGAGAGGGTGAGAACACAGTGTTGCAGAGAGCCAGAGAGGGTGAGAACACAGTGTTGCAGAGAGCCAGAGAGGGTGAGAACACAGTGTTGCTGAGAGCCAGAGGCGGCGAGAACAGAGTGTTGCTGCGAGACAGAGGCGGTGAGAACACAGTGTTGCTGAGAGACAGAGGCGGTGAGAACACAGTGTTGCTGAGAGACAGAGGCGGTGAGAACACAGTGTTGCTGAGAGACAGAGGCGGTGAGAACACAGTGTTGCTGAGAGACAGAGGCGGTGAGAACACAGTGTTGCTGAGAGACAGAGGCGGTGACTGAGAGTGTGACTGAGAGTGAGAGATGGTGCGTGTCCAGTATTACTGAGTGGCTCTTAGTAACACTGGATGATCACCCTGAGATGGTTAGAAGGCATTGTGCCCGAGAGCCACAGAGGGTGAGATGGCAACGTGAGTGAGCCAGAGAGACCGAGCATCCAGTTTTACTGAGAGCCAGACAGATGAGAAGCCAGTGTTGCTGAGAGCCAGAGAGGGTAGCAGCCAGTGTCACTGAGCCAGAGAGAGTGAGAATCTAGTGGTGTTGAGCCAGAGAAAGTGAACCGCCAGTGTCACTGAGCCAGAGAGGATGAGAACGGTGGGCAGCACGACTGTCTCACGGTGCCAGGTACCCAGGATCGGAGCTTGGGTCAATCTCTGTGTGTAGTCTGCATGTTCTCCGACTGTCTGCCTATGTTTCATCCGGGATCCCCCCACATTCCAAAGATGTGTGTGTTAGATCTGTTACCCCTCCCCAGCCTGGCACCAACCCTCCCCTGTCCTGCATTACCCCTCCCCTTGGCCTGTTGCTGCCCCCTGCCTCTGCCTGCTGCCCACCCCCTCAGCCCCCTGCCATGCCCCCTCGCCCTGCTCCTCCCACGTCCTGCCCCCTCCCATGTCCAGCTCTCACTGCTGATTCCTCCGCAGCCCACTGCCCCACCATGCTCCACACTCTCAACCTTCCTCCCCCACCCACACACCCATCACCCCCCTCCCCACGCACAATCCCGTACCCTACACCCTCCCCTTACCCCGCTCCAACCCCTGCCCCTCCACCCACCCCACGTCGTCCCTCCGCCTGCCTCCCGTCGCTCCTTCCCCTGCCCCTTTTCCCCGCCCCCTTCCCATGCCCTGACCTAACCCCTCACTGCACCCCGCTCCCTCTCCTCCACTTCCCCTGCACTGCCCTGCCTCTGCTCCCCGCCTCGTCCCCTCCCCACCCTGCCCCGCCTCGCCCCCTCCCCACCCTGCCCCGCCTCGCCCCCTCCCCCGCCTCGCCCCCTCCCCACCCTGCCCCGCCTCGCCCCCTCCCCACCCTGCCCCGCCTCGCCCCCTCCCCCGCCTCACCCCCTCCCCACCCTGCCCCGCCTCGCCCCCTCCCCGCCCTGCCCCGCCTCGCCCCCTCCCCACCCTGCCCCGCCTCGCCCCCTCCCCCGCCTCGCCCCCTCCCCACCCTGCCCCGCCTCGCCCCCTCCCCCGCCTCGCCCCCTCCCCGCCCTGCCCCGCCTCACCCCCTCCCCGCCCTGCCCCGCCTCGCCCCCTCCCCGCCCTGCCCCGCCTCGCCCCCTCCCCGCCCTGCCCCGCCTCGCCCCCTCCCCGCCCTGCCCCGCCTCGCCCCCTCCCCACCCTGCCCCACCTCGCCCCCTCCCCACCCTGCCCCGCCTCGCCCCCTCCCCACCCTGCCCCGCCTCGCCCCCTCCCCACCCTGCCCCGCCTCGCCCCCTCCCCGCCCTGCCCCGCCTCGCCCCCTCCCCACCCTCCCCCGCCTCGCCCCCCGCCCCGCCTCGCCCCCCTCCCCGCCCTGCCCCGCCTCGCCCCCTCCCCCGCCTCGCCCCCTCCCCGCCCTGCCCCGCCTCGCCCCCCTCCCCGCCCTGCCCCGCCTCGCCCCCTACCCCGCCTCGCCCCCCTCCCCGCCCTGCCCCGCCTCGCCCCCCTCCCCGCCCTGCCCCGCCTCGCCCCCCTCCCCGCCCTGCCCCGCCTCGCCCCCTCCCCCGCCTCGCCCCCCTCCCCGCCCTGCCCCGACTCGCCCCCCTCCCCGCCCTGCCCCGCCTCGCCCCCCTCCCCGCCCTGCCCCGCCTCGCCCCCCTCCCCGCCCTGCCCCGCCTCGCCCCCTCCCCCGCCTCGCCCCCTCCCCCGCCTCGCCCCCTCCCCGCCCTGCCCCGCCTCGCCCCCTCCCCACCCTGCCCCGCCTCGCCCCCTCCCCACCCCTCCCCGCCTCGCCCCCTCCCCGCCTCGCCCCCTCCCCGCCTCGCCCCCTCCCCACCCTGCCCGCCTCGCCCCGCCCCCTCCCCGCCTCGCCCCCTCCCGACCACGCCCCCTCCCCACCCTGCCCCGCCCTGCCCCGCCTCGCCCCCTCCCCGCCCTGCCCCGCCTCGCCCCCTCCCCGCCCTGCCCCGCCTCGCCCCCTCCCCGCCCTGCCCCGTCTCGCCCCCTCCCCACCCTGCCCCGCCTCGCCCCCTCCCCACCCTGCCCCGCCTCGCCCCCCTCCCCGCCCTGCCCCGTCTCGCCCCCTCTCCACCCGGCCCCGTCTCGCCCCCTCCCCACCCTGCGCCTCCTCGCCCCCTCCCCACCCCTCCCCGCCTCGGCCCCTGCCCCGCCTCGCCCCCTCCCCGCCTCGCCCCCTCCCCGCCCCTCCCCGCCTCGCCCCCTCCCCGCCCTGCCCCGCCTCGCCCCCTCCCCGCCCTGCCCCGCCTCGGCCCCTCCCCGCCCTGCCCCACCTCGCCCCCTCCCCAACTCGCCCCCTCCCCGCCTCGCCCCCTCCCCGCCCTGCCCCGCCTCGCCCTCTCCCCACCCTGCCCCGCCTCGCCCCCTCCCCACCCTGCCCCGCCTCGCCCCCGCCCTGCCCCGTCTCGGCACCTCCCCGCCCTGCCCCGCCTCGCCCCCTCCCCGCCCTGCCCCGCCTCGCCCCCTCCCCGCCCTGCCCCGCCTCGCCCCCTCCCCGCCCTGCCCCGCCTCGCCCCCTCCCCGCCCTGCCCCGCCTCGCCCCCTCCCCGCCCTGCCCCGCCTCGCCCCCTCCCCGCCCTGCCCCGCCTCGCCCCCTCCCCGCCCTGCCCCGCCTCGCCCCCTCCCCGCCCTGCCCCGCCTCGCCCCCTCCCCGCCCTGCCCCGCCTCGCCCCCTCCCCGCCCTGCCCCGCCTCGCCCCCTCCCCGCCCTGCCCCGCCTCGCCCCCTCCCCGCCCTGCCCCGCCTCGCCCCCTCCCCGCCCTGCCCCGCCTCGCCCCCTCCCCGCCCTGCCCCACCTCGCCCCCTCCCCGCCTCGCCCCCTCCCCGCCCTGCCCCGCCTCGCCCCCTCCCCGCCCTGCCCCGCCTCGCCCCCTCCCCTCCCCGCCCCGCCTCGCCCCTCCCCGCCCTGCCCCTCCCCGCCCTGCCCCTCCCCGCCCTGCCCCTCCCCGCCCTGCCCCGCCTCGCCCCCTCCCCGCCTCGCCCCCTCCCCGCCTCGCCCCCTCCCCGCCTCGCCCCCTCCCCGCCTCGCCCCCTCCCCGCCTCGCCCCCTCCCCGCCTCGCCCCCTCCCCGCCTCGCCCCCTCCCCGCCTCGCCCCCTCCCCGCCTCGCCCCCTCCCCGCCTCGCCCCCTCCCCGCCTCGCCCCCTCCCCGCCTCGCCCCCTCCCCGCCTCGCCCCCTCCCCGCCTCGCCCCCTCCCCGCCTCGCCCCCTCCCCACCTCGCCCCCTCCCCACCTCGCCCCCTCCCCACCCTGCCCCGCCTCGCCCCCTCCCCACCCTGCCCCGCCTCGCCCCCTCCCCGCCCTGCCCCGCCTCGCCCCCTCCCCGCCCTGCCCCGCCTCGCCCCCTCTCCGCCCTGCCCCGCCTCGCCCCCTCTCCGCCCTGCCCCGCCTCGCCCCCTCTCCGCCCTGCCCCGCCTCGCCCCCTCCCCGCCCTGCCCCCTCGCCCCCTCCCCGCCCTGCCCCACCTCGCCCCCTCCCCGCTTCGCCCCACTCCCTGCCCTGCCCCTCCTCGCCCCCTCCCCGCATCGCCCCCTCTCCGCCCTGCCCCGCCTCGCCCCCTCCCCGCCCTGCCCCACCTCGCCCCCTCCCCGCTTCGCCCCACTCCCTGCCCTGCCCCTCCTCGCCCCCTCCCCGCATCGCCCCCCTCCCCGCCCTGCCCCGCCTCGCCCCCTCCCCACCCTGCCCCGCCTCGCCCCCTCCCCACCTCGCCCCCTCCCCACCCTGCCCCGCCTCGCCCCCTCCCCACCCTGCCCCGCCTCGCCCCCTCCCCGCCCTCCCCCGCCTCGCCCCGTCCCCGCCCTGCCCCGCCTCGCCCCCTCCCCACCCTGCCCCGCCTCGCCCCTCCCCACCCTGCCCCGCCTCGCCCCCTCCCCACCCTCCCCCGCCTCGCCCCGTCCCCGCCCTGCCCCGCCTCGCCCCCTCCCCACCCTGCCCCGCCTCGCCCCCTCCCCACCCTGCCCCGCCTCGCCCCCTCCCCACCCTCCCCCGCCTCGCCCCCTCCCCGCCTCGCCCCCTCCCCGCCTCGCCCCCTCCCCGCCCTGCCCCGCCTCGCCCCCTCCCCGCCCTGCCCCGCCTCGCCCCCTCCCCACCCTCCCCCGCCTCACCCCCTGCCCACCCTCCCCCGCCTCACCCCCTCCCCGCCCTGCCCCGCCTCGCTCCCTCCCCGCCCTGCCCCGCCTCGCCCCCTCCACACCCTGCCCCACCTCGCCCCCTCCCCGCCTCGCCCCCTCCCCACCCTGCCCCGCCTCGCCCCCTCCCCGCCCTGCCCCGCCACGCCCCCTCCCCGCCCTGCCCCGCCTCGCCCCCCTCCCCGCCCTGCCCCGCCTCGCCCCCCTCCCCGCCCTGCCCCGCCTCGCCCCCCTCCCCGCCCTGCCCCGCCTCGCCCCCCTCCCCGCCCTGCCCCGCCTCGCCCCCCCTCCCCGCCCTGCCCCGCCTCGCCCCCTCCCCACCCTGCCCCGCCTCGCCCCCTCCCCACCCTCCCCCGCCTCGCCCCCTCCCCCGCCTCGCCCCCTCCCCCGCCTCGCCCCCTCCCCCGCCTCGCCCCCTCCCCCGCCTCGCCCCCTCCCCCGCCTCGCCCCTCCCCCGCCTCGCCCCCTCCCCCGCCTCGCCCCCCTCCCCCCGCCTCGCCCCCTCCCCCGCCTCGCCCCCTCCCCCGCCTCGCCCCCTCCCCCGCCTCGCCCCCTCCCCCGCCTCGCCCCTCCCCCGCCTCGCCCCCTCCCCCGCCTCGCCCCCTCCCCCGCCTCGCCCCCTCCCCCGCCTCGCCCCCTCCCCCGCCTCGCCCCCTCCCCCGCCTCGCCCCCTCCCCCGCCTCGCCCCCTCCCCCGCCTCGCCCCCTCCCCCGCCTCGCCCCCTCCCCCGCCTCGCCCCCTCCCCCGCCTCGCCCCCTCCCCCGCCTCGCCCCCTCCCCCGCCTCGCCCCCTCCCCCGCCTCGCCCCCTCCCCCGCCTCGCCCCCTCCCCCGCCTCGCCCCCTCCCCCGCCTCGCCCCCTCCCCCGCCTCGCCCCCTCCCCCGCCTCGCCCCCTCCCCCGCCTCGCCCCCTCCCCCGCCTCGCCCCCTCCCCCGCCTCGCCCCCTCCCCCGCCTCGCCCCCTCCCCCGCCTCGCCCCCTCCCCCGCCTCGCCCCCTCCCCCGCCTCGCCCCCTCCCCCGCCTCGCCCCCTCCCCCGCCTCGCCCCCTCCCCCCGCCTCGCCCCCTCCCCCGCCTCGCCCCCTCCCCCGCCTCGCCCCCTCCCCCGCCTCGCCCCCTCCCCCGCCTCGCCCCCTCCCCCGCCTCGCCCCCTCCCCCGCCTCGCCCCCTCCCCCGCCTCGCCCCCTCCCCCGCCTCGCCCCCTCCCCCGCCTCGCCCCCTCCCCCGCCTCGCCCCCTCCCCCGCCTCGCCCCCTCCCCCGCCTCGCCCCCTCCCCCGCCTCGCCCCCTCCCCCGCCTCGCCCCCTCCCCGCCTCGCCCCCTCCCCCGCCTCGCCCCCTCCCCCGCCTCGCCCCCTCCCCCGCCTCGCCCCCTCCCCCGCCTCGCCCCCTCCCCCGCCTCGCCCCCTCCCCCGCCTCGCCCCCTCCCCCGCCTCGCCCCCTCCCCCGCCTCGCCCCCTCCCCCGCCTCGCCCCCTCCCCCGCCTCGCCCCCTCCCCCGCCTCGCCCCCTCCCCCGCCTCGCCCCCTCCCCCGCCTCGCCCCCTCCCCCGCCTCGCCCCCTCCCCCGCCTCCCCCGCCTCCCCCCCCTCCCCCGCCTCCGCCCCCTCCCCCGCCTCGCCCCCTCCCCCCCTCCCCCGCCTCCCCCGCCTCCCCCCCCTCCCCCGCCTCCGCCCCCTCCCCCGCCTCGCCCCCCTCCCCCCCCTCCCCCGCCTCGCCCCCCTCCCCCGCCTCGCCCCCTCCCCCGCCTCGCCCCCTCCCCCGCCTCGCCCCCTCCCCCGCCTCGCCCCCTCCATCCACCCCCTTCCCCCATCCTGCTAGGCTCAGCCCCCTCCCTCTCGTCCCTGGCAGTGATGTGATCCATGATCTCTCTCTCTTTCCTGTGCAGGTGGTGATGGGAAATGGAAAGGTAAAAGTAAGAAATGGCGACAGATGCTGCAGTTTCCCCACATCAGCCTCTGTGAGGAGCTGAGACAGCTCATTGGTGAGTCTCACCCCCGACTGGTGAACCGATTGTAAAACCTCTATCTGTAATACTGAGATTACTAACTGCTGCATTGAAAAGCTGTTCCTTTTAGTTGATGGTACAAGTAATTGGGGACACCAATTTATTCTGCACACTACTGATTTCCAACCTGGGTGCCACGGCACATGAGTGTTGGTAGGAATCATGCAGGTGTGCTGCAGGAATGCTCGGTTTGGAGACCTGTGTCTCAGACTCCAAGTGCTGACTTCAGAAAGGACAGGTTGAATCACTGAATCTTCAGGCAGCTCTCTCTCTCTCTCTCTCTTTCTCTGTCTGTCCCTTTCTCCTTCCCTCTACATGGTTGCACAGTGGTTAGCACTGCTGCTTCACAACACCAGGATCCTGGGTTTGATTCCGGCCTCGGGTCACTGTGTGGATTTTGCATATCCTCCCCGTGTCTGTGTGGGTTTCCTCCGGGTGCTCCGGTTTCCTCCCAAAGATTGCGGATTAGGTAGATTGACTGTGCTAAATGTGTGGGGTTACAAGGATAGGGTGAAGGGGAGAGCATGGTGGGTTGTTCTTTCAGAGTCAGTGCAGACCCGATGGGTCAAATGGCCTTTTCTGCACTGTAGAGTTTCTGTGACATTTGGAACTTGTTGTTCGGTTACTGTCACTATGGAAACTTGTCTCCCTTTTGCCTGTCCTGGGCTGAGAGAGAAAACTATTGTAAGTTTCTGCTTCTGGTACCCGCACAGTGCTTTTCTATGAACCACAAATGTACGAACTTCAAGTATGAACGTTGACTCACCCTGACACTAAAAAGATGATGCTGTGGGATCCTGACTGGGTTATTTCGTTGAGAAATGTACAGAATTGAGTTCTTCCAATCCTGCCCATTTATATATTTTTGTCCCCTTCCTTGTAAAGTTGGGGCTCCTTCTGAATTTAGTCCTGTGCTGGAGAATTCCATAAAACTCATTTCTCATTAACGGAAGATAATGGTCCATTTGAAAATGAAGCAGGGATGTGTTTGGTATGAGTGGGTTTGAGACAGGAATTCCAAATGTATCCTTCCCAATGTATTAGTGGGGACTGGTAGAGGGAAATGGCCCAGATCACCGATGGCAGCTGTTTGTCAGGTAAGTTGAAATTGCCCAGACGTGGGCATCCTGAGCTTCATGTACATAATTCCACTTTGAAATGCAACGAGAAACCACAGTGGAGTTTTTGATTAGTATCTGTTGTAAAACAACTTCTAAGATGCGACCATGAATTCCTCATTGGAATATTTTGCAAATGATATATGGCTAAACCAGAGCTACTGGGACAAATGCTGATATGGTTTGGGGTTGATGATTTCTCCTATATGCATGACTGAGGGACTGCTCAACACACCCAGGGATTACCCACCATTATTTGTTACATTCCTGGATAATTAGAGCATTCTCCTTATGCAAGATTTCCCAATCGCCCTTCCAATCCTTAGTTCCCATTAATTGTTCTGCTCCTTATACCCTCTGCCCTGGTCCAATAATTCATTGGGCACTTTCACTGCCTAATAACATCCAGTTCTCTTTCTCCCTCCCCTCAATGTGGTACCAGTGTGCACTACATCGGTACCAACGACAGAGGTAGAAGAAGGGATGGGGATTTAAAACAGGAATTTAGGGAACTAGGATGGAAGCTGAGAGCCAGGACAAAGCATGTTGTCATCTCTGGTTTGTTGCTGGTGCCATGTGCCAGTGAGTTGAGGAACAGGGAGAGAGTGCAGATTAACATGTGGCTGCAGGGATGGTGTAGGAGAGAGGGTTTCATTTACATGGATAATTGGAGTACATTCCGGGGAAGGTGGGACCTGCACAAACAGAACGGGTTGCACCTGAACCAGAGGGGCACTAATATCCTGGGAGGGAAATTTGCTACGGCTCTTCAAGGGGGGTTTAAATTAATTTGTCAGGGAGGTTGGGAAAATGAGATGTAGTCCAAAAGTCAGTGTTGAGGGTCGTGAGGTACTGAGGAAGGTATCAGGGTCACAGGCAGACAGGATGATGGGTTGAAGTGTATCTACTTCAATGCAAGGAGCATCAGGGATAAGGTAGGTGAACTTGGAGCGTGGGTTGGTACTTGGGACTATGATGTTGTGGCCATTACGTAGACATGGTTAGAACAGGGAGAGGAATGGTTGTTGGCAGTTCCAGGATGTTTCAGTAAGAGTAGGGAAGGCGGTAAAAGAGGTGGAGGAGTAGCATTGTTCATCAAGGATAATTTAACGGCTGCTGAAAGGCATTTTGAGGGTGATCTGCCTATTGAGGTAATACGGGCTGAAGTTAGAAATAGGAAAGGATTGGTCATGTTGTTAGGGGTTTTCTATAGGCCCCCAAATAGTAATAGAGATGTGGAGGAGGAAATGGCAAATGACCTCCACACCTATGGATAGGTGTGGAGGTCACAGGGTAGTTATCATGGGTGATTTTAACTTTATAAATATTGATTGGAATCTTTATAGGTCAAATAGTTCGGATGGGACAGCTTTTGTACAGTGTGTGCAGGAAGGTTTCCTGACTCAATATGTGGATAAGCTGACAAGAGGTGGGGCCACATTGGACTTGGTACTGGGTAATGAACCGGGCCAAGTATTAGATTTGTTTGTGGGAGAGCACTTGAGAGATAGTGACCACAATTTGGTGTCCTTCATTATTGCAATGGAGAGGGATAAGGTCACACGGCAGGGCAATGTTTATAATTGGGGCAGGGTAATTATGATGCGATTAGGCAAGAATTAAGGAGCATAAGATGGGAACAGAAACTGTCAGGTATGGGCACAGACGAAAAGTGGAGCTTTTTCAAGGAACAAATACTGTGTGTCCTTGATAGGTATGTCCCTATCAGGCAAGGAGGAAATGGCCAAGTGAAGGAACTGTGGTTCACAAAGGAGGTTGAATGTCTTGTTAAGAGGAAAAAGGAAACGTATGTAAGAATGAAAAAACAAGGTTCAGTTGGGTTGCTTGAGGGTTACAAGGTAGCTAGAAATGAGTTAAAGAAAAAGCTTAGGAGAGCTAGGAAGGGGCATGAGAAGTCCTTGGTGGGTCGGATAAAAGAAAACCCCAAGGCTTGTTACTCTTTTGTGAGAAATAAAAGAATGACCAGGGTGAGGTTAGGGCCAGTCAAGGATAGTAGTGGGAACTTGTGCATGGAGTCAGAAGGGATAGGTGAGGCATTGAATAAATACTTTTTGAGGATGAGTGCATGATACAGGCTGATAGGATGGAGGAGGTAGATGTTCTGAGGGAAGATATATTAGCAATTTTGAAAAAACCTGAGGGTTGATAAGTCCCCTGGGCCGGATGGGATACATCCTAGGATACTTTGAGAGTCTAGAGATGAGATTGGAGAGCCTTTAGCTTTGATCTTTGGGTCCTCACTGTCCACGGGGATTGTGCCAGAGGACCGGAGAGTGGTGAATGTTGTTCCTCTCTTCAAGAAAGGAAATAGGAATGACCCTGGTAATTATAGGCCAGTTAGTCTTACTTTGGTGGTCGGTAAGTTAATGGAAAGGGAGATAGGGTTTATGACCATTTGGAAAGATGCAGTTTAATCCTGGATAGTCAGCACGGTTTCGTGAGGGGTAAGTCCTGCCTCACAAATTTGATTGAATTCTTTGAGGAGATAACTAAGTGTGTAGACGATGGTAGAGCAGTTGATGTCGTATACATGGATTTTAGTAAGGCATTTGATAAGGTTCCCCATAGTAGGCTCATGAAGAAGATAAGGAGGTGAGGGATAGAGTGAAATTTGGCCAATTGGATAAGTAACTGACTGTCTCATAGAAGACAGAGGGTGGTGGTGGAAGGAAAATTTTCAGACTGGAGGCCAGTTACCAGTGGTGTATCACAGGGATCAGTGCTGGGTCCTCTGCTATTTGTGATTTATATCAATGACTTGGAAGAGGGGGCTGAAGGGTGGGTTAGTAAATTTGCTGATGACACCAAGATTGGTGGAGTAGTGGATGAGATGGAGGGCTCTTGCAGGCTGCAAAGAGACATTGATAGGATGCAGAGCTGGGCCGAAAAATGGCAGATGGAGTTTAATCCTGATAAATGTGAGGTGATTCATTTTGGTAGAATAAACTTGAATGCGGATTACAGGGTCAACGACAGGGTTCTGAGGAATGTGGAGGAACAGAAAGATCTTGGGGTTCATATCCACAGATCCCTGAAGGTTGCCACTCAAGTGGATAGAGCCACGAAGAAGGCTTATAGTATTTATTAACAAGGGGTTTGAGTTTAAGGGCCGTGGGGTTATGCTGCAACTATACCAGACATTGTTGAGAACACATTTGGAATATTGTGTTCAGTTCTGGTCACCTCACTACAAGAAGGATGTGGAAGCATTGGAGAGAGTGCAGAGGAGATTTACCAGGATGCTGCCTGGTTTGGAGGGTAGGTCTTATGAGGAAAGGTTGAGGGAGCTGGGGCTTTTCTCTTTAGAGCGGAGGAGGAAGCGAGGTGACTTAATTGAGGTTTATAAGATGATGAGGGGGATAGATAGAGTGGACGTGCAGAGACTATTTCCTTGGGTGGATGTAGCTGTTACTAGGGACCATAACTATAAGGATGGGCACCACATCAGCTCAGTGACTATCACTGTTTGCTGTGCAGATATGGATTTGGGCCAGTGTCTGTGGGAGTTTGAGCATTCTCCCTGTGGTCGCATGGGTTTCCTCCGGGTGCTCCGGTTTCCTCCCACACCCCAAAGATGTGCTCTTAGGCTGATTGGTGTAACAAATTGTCCCTAAATTATTCTCCCCTTAATCTGGTTTCCTATGGGGGTACCATAAGCATAGACATGGGTCAAGGGTTCAAGAGGAAAAACACATTGTTAAGATGGCAGCGTGGGCTCGTTGGGCCGAAGGGCCTGTTTCCCGTGCTGGGTTGTTCTTTGTTCATGGTGGGAGACATAGGAGGGATGTCCGAGGTAGATTCTTAACTCAGAGAGTGGTTGGGATGTGGAATAGACTGCCTGCTGTGATAATGGAGTCGGACACTTTAGGAACGTTCAAGCGATTATTGGATAGGCACATGGAGCACACCAGAATGATAGGGAGTGGGATAGCTTGATCTTGGGATTGGACATAGCTCGGCACAACATCGAGGGCCGAAGGGCCTGTACTGTTCTATGTTCGATGTTCTGATGGGATGTTCTCATTGTTTCTGGCGAGCAAAGTCGAGAGGCAGCGATTTTTGGACATCAGAGGAGGCAGCAACGGGTACATTTTTCTGTTTCTTTGGCTAACTTTTATTTTTAGTTTTTAAAGTTGCGAGTTTTTGGCGGTTTTTTTTAAAATTAGTTAAAACCGGAAGTCGTCACTAAGACGCTTGCCGGGAGCTGTAGTTTTTTTTTCTGGGCCCCTAACCCTATAAATTAGCGTAGAGAGGATACCTGATTCTCTACACTGGTAGAGAATCCCACCCTCCCACCTCCTCTAACCTAAATTATAAGTGTGGGTAAGTTTTCTTTTTAATATTTTTATTTTTTCTGCTGGTAATTGTTTCAGGGATGGCAGTTCAGGCAGTGTGCTGCATCTCCTGTGGGATGTATGTGGTGAGGGACTCCAGTAGTGTTACAGGGGATTTTACTTGTAGGAAGTGCATTAGAATGCAGCTTCTGGAGGAGCGTGTAAAGGAGTTGGAGTTGGAAGTAGAGGAGCTCCGCAAAATTCGGGATGCAGAGGTGGACATTGATAGGAGTTATAGGGAGTTAGTCACTCCTAGAAACCAGTCTTGGGTCACTGCCAAGAGGAGGGGAAAGAAGCAAGTGGGGGGAAAATCCCCTGGGGCTGTTCCCCTCCAAAATAGGTTTTCGGTCCTGGAGGCTACAGTTGAGGAGGGATCAACTGGGGATAGCCAAAGGGAGCAGGTCTCTGGGGATGAGCCTACTGTAAAAGCTCAGGTGGTTAGGGGTAGCCAAAGATTAGGTCTTGTAATTGGGGACTCCACCGTTAAAGGGACGGATAGGAGAGTCGGTAACAATGATAGGAACTCAGGGCTGGTGTGTTGCCTACCAGGGGCTGGGGTCCAGGATGTCTCAGAGAGGATATTCAAGACTCTCAGGGGAGAGGGAGATCAACCCCAAGTTATTATTCATGTGGGGATGCATGATATAGGAAGGCTAAGGGAAGGGGACATTAAGCAGAGATTCATGGAGTTGGGGTGGAAGCTAAAGGCCAAGACAGACAGAGTGGTTATCTCTGGACTCTTGCCTGTGCCACGGGATAGTTTAGAGAGGAATAGAGGGAGGGAAAGCTTGAACTCGTGGCTGAGGGGATGGTGCAGGAGGGAAGGGTTTAAGTACTTGAACAATTGGGGCTCGTTCTGGGGAAGGTGGGACCTTTATCAGAGGGATGGGATTCACCTGAACCAAAGGGGAACAAATATCCTGGGAGGTAAATTTGTTAAGGTTATGCGGAGTGGTTTAAACTGATTCAGAGGGGGGGTGGGATCCTGAGTAGAGGGGGTGAAAGTGAGGGGGGCGTAGATGGGGACAGCAATGCCCGGCATTGCGGGGGAGGGGCGGAACAGGGTTTGGAATGTGGTTTGAAATGTGTATACTTTAATGCGAGGAGTATTCGCAATAAGGTGGATGAACTTGCAGCGTGGACCAGTACCTGGGACTTCGATGTTGTGGCCATTTCAGAGACTTGGATAGAGCAGGGTCAGGAATGGATGTTGCAGGTCCCGGGGTACAAATGCTTTAATCGGAGTAGACAAGGAGGTAGAAGGGGGGGTGGGGTAGCATTATTGGTCAAGGACTGTATCTCAGTGTCAGAGAGGAACTTTGATGAGGACTTGTCTGTTGAGGTAGTATGGGCGGAGATTAGAAATAGGAGAGGAGAGGTCACCCTGTTGGGAGTCTTTTATAGACCTCCAAAAAGTTCTAGAGAGGTTGAGGAAAGGATTGCGGAAACGATCCTTGTTAGGAGTGAAAGTAATAGGGTAATTGTTATGGGGGACTTTAACTTTACTCATGTTGATTGGAATTGCTATAGCTCTGGCTCGTTAGAGGGGTCAGTTTTTGTTCAAAGTGTGCAAGAAGGTTTTTTGACTCAGTATGTAGATAGGCCGACTAGAGGTGAGGCTATATTGGATTTGGTGCTCGGTAATGAGCCAGACCAGGTGCTAGACTTGGAAGTTGGTGTACAGTTTGGGGATAGTGATCACAATTCGATTACGTTCACCTTAGTGATGGAAAGGGATAGGCATGAACCTCGGGTCAGTAGTTTCAGCTGGGGGAAGGGTAATTATGAGGCTATTAGGAGAGAATTAGGAAGCATTGGTTGGAATGGGAGATTACAGGGACTGGGAACATCCGAGATGTGGAGATTTTTCAAGGAGCAGCTATTGCGGGTCTGTAATAAGTATATCCCTGTCAGGCAAGGAGGATTTGGTAGGCCCAGGGAACCGTGGTGCACCAAAAAAGTTGATTCGTTGGTTAGGAAGAAAAAGGAGGCTTATGTTCGGATGAGGCTTGAGGGCTCAGGTAGTGCATTAGAAAGTTTTAGATTGGCTAGGAGGGAGTTGAAGAGGGAGTTAAGAAGGGCTAAAAGAGGGCATGAGATGATTTTGGCTGATAGGATTAAGGAGAACCCTAAGGCGTTTTACAGGTATGTCAAGGACAGAAGGTTGGTTAGGACAAGATTAGGGCCAGTTACAGACAGTAGAGGGAAGTTGTGTGTGGAACCGGAGGAGATTGGAGAGGCGTTGAACCAATATTTCTCTTCGGTGTTCACGCAAGGGGACAGGAATGTAGCTGAGGAGGACACTGGGGTGCAGGGGTGTGAAATAGATAGTATTGCAGTTGATACGGGGGATGTGCTGGATATTTTAGAGGGATTGAAAATAGATAAGTCCCCTGGTCCAGATGGGATTTACCCTAGGATTCTTTGGGAGGCAAGAGGGGTGATTGCGGAGCCTCTGGCTCTGATCTTCAGGTCGTCGTTAGTCTCTGGTATAGTACCAGAAGATTGGAGGACAGCAAATGTTGTCCCATTGTTTAAGAAGGGGAGAAGGGACTTCCCTGGGAATTATAGACCAGTGAGTCTTACTTCTGTGGTGGGTAAGGTTTTGGAAAGGATTATTAGAGACAGGATTTATAGTTATTTGGAAAGTAATGAGTTGATTAGAGATAGTCAGCATGGTTTTGTAGCGGGTAGGTCATGCCTTACTAACCTTATCGAGTTCTTTGAGAAAGTGACCAAAGAGGTGGATAGGGGTAAGGCTGTTGATGTGGTGTATATGGATTTTAGCAAGGCGTTTGGATAAGGTTCACCATGGTAGGCTTCTGCAGAAAATGCAGATGTATGGGATTGGGGGTGATCTAGGTAATTGGATCAGGAATTGGCTAGCAGATAGGAGACAGAGAGTGGTGGTTGATGGGAAATATTCGTCATGGAGTTCGGTTACAAGTGGTGTGCCTCAGGGATCTGTTTTGGGGCCACTGCTGTTTGTAATTTTTATTAATGATCTGGATGAGGGTATAGTTGGGTGGATTAGTAAGTTTGCTGATGACACCAAAGTCGGAGGTGTGGTTGATTGTGAGGAAGGGTGTCATAGTTTGCAGGATGACTTAGAAAGGTTGCAGAGCTGGGCTGAGAGGTGGCGAATGGAGTTTAATGTGGAGAAGTGTGAGGTAATTCATTTCGGTAGGAATAACAGATGTGTTGAGTATAGGGCTAACGGGAGGACTTTGAATAGTGTGGAGGAGCAGAGGGATCTAGGTGTATGTGTACATAGATCCCTGAAAGTTGGGAATCAAGTAGATAAAGTTGTTAAGAAGGCATACGGAGTTTTGGCGTTTATTGGTAGGGGGATTGAATTCAGGAGTCGCAGCGTCATGATGCAACTGTACACATCTCTGGTGCGGCCGCACTTGGAGTTTTGTGTGCAGTTCTGGTCCCCACATTACAGGAAGGATGTAGAGGCTTTGGAGAGGGTGCAGAGGAGGTTTACCAGGATGTTGCCTGGTATGGAGGGGAGATCCTATGAGGAGAGATTGAGAGATTTGGGGTTGTTTTCGCTGGAAAGAAGGCGGCTAAGAGGGGATCTCATTGAGACATATAAGATGATTAGAGGTTTAGACAGGGTAGATAGTGATAGCCTTTTTCCTAGGATGGAGAAAGCTAACACGAGGGGGCACGATTTTAAATTAAGGGGGGGTAGTTATAGGACAGATGTCAGGGGTAGGTTCTTTACCCAGAGGGTGGTGAGGGACTGGAATGCCCTGCCAGCTGCAGTTGTAAATGCACCTAGTTTGGGGGCGTTTAAAAGATCTGTGGATAGGTTTATGGATGAAAAGGGATTGGTTTAGGCTAGTGGGTAACTGGTCGGCGCAACATCGTGGGCCGAAGGGCCTGTTCTGCGCTGTAATGTTCTATGTTCTAATGTTCTATGTTCTATGGGAGAGTAGCACTCTAAAACAGTTTTTGCCATTCACAGATAATGCTTGTCCTGGTAAGTGTCTGCAGCATTGGCTGATCTTGATTTTTTTTATCTCAAATTACTTGACAAGAACGCTAATGAGTCTTAGAGTCGTAGAGGTTTGTTTCTTTAGACTGGGTTGGAGTTTCAGCTGACAACATTTTGTATCTCATCTCATTTTTGTTTCTCAGTTTGTATCTCATTTCAGATGAGGACATTTTGTGGATAGGCATATGGATAACGTTGGAATAGTTTAGGTTAGAGGGTCATTAGATTGGTTCCACTGGTCGGCACAACATCGAGGGCCGAAGGGCCTGTTCTGTGCTGTAATGTTCTATGTTCTACCTATGCATGAAGAATAGTTTTAATACCTCAGAGCTACTCATCTGCCCTTGAATATTTCTCTGATGGACGGTTAGCCCACTTAACATACAGACTTTGGATTTAAAGGATTCTGGAACAGGCCACAGGATGAGTGCTCCAAAACAGAGTAATGTGAGGACCCAGTCCGACTCGGAGTGTTTCTGATCTCTGACCCCACATCAGCTAATTCCCAATTGTGGGTGTTTCCAAACACCACAGGATTTCTCCTCATTTTTTAAAAATTTAATCCATTCGTCAGACATGGCCGGCATTTATTGCCCATCCCTAATCACCCTTGAACTGAGTGGCTTGCTAGGCCATTTCAGAGGGCAAGAACAAAGAAAAGTACAGCACAGGAACAGGCCCTTCAGCCCTCCAAGCCTGCACCAACCATGCTGCTCGACTGAACTAAAACCCACTCCCCTTCCGGGGACCATATCCCTCTATTTCCATCCTATTCATGTATTTGTCAAGATGCCTCTTAAAAGTCACTACCGTATCTGCTTCTACTGCCTCCCCTGGTTCCAGGCACCCACTATTCTCTTGTTAAAAAGAAAATCTGCATCATACATCTCCTTTTAACCTTGCCCCTCGCACCTTAAACCCCTTAGTAATTGACTCTTCCACCCTGGGAAAGATTATCCACTCTGTCCACACCTCTCATAATCTCATAGAGTTCTATCAGGCCGCCCCTCAATCTCCATCGTTCCAGTGAGAATAAAGCAAGTTTCTCCAACTTCTCCTCATAGCTAATGCCCTCATACTGGGCAACATCCTGATAAATCTTTTCTGTCCCCTCTCCAAAGCCTCCACATTGTTCTGGTGGTGTAGCAACTCGAATTGAACACTATATTCCAAGTGCGGCCTAAGGTTCTATAAAGCTGCAACACGACTTGCCAATTTTTAAACTCAATGCCCCAGCCGATGAAGGCAAGCATGCCCTATGCCTCTTGACTGCCTTCTCCACCTGCATTGCCACTTCCTGTGTACCTGTGCACCCAGATCCCTCTGCCTATCAATATTCTTAAGAATTCAGCCATTTACTGTCTGTGTTAGACCTTCCAAAATGCATTACCTCACATTTGTCCAGATTAACATCCATCTGTCATCTTTGTGCCCAAATCACCAACCGATCTATATCCTGCTGTATTCTCTGATAGTCCTCATCGCTATCCACAAATCCACCAACCTTTTTGTCATCCACAAACTTACTAATCAAACCAATTACATTTTCTTCCAAATCATTTTTATATATATTACAAATAGCAAAGGTCTCAGCACTGATCCCTGAGGAACATCACTTGTCACAGCCCTCCATTCAGAAACGCATCCTTCCACTGCTACCCTCTGTCTTCTTTGACCGAGCCAGTTTTGTATCCACTTTGCCAGCTCACCTCTGATCCCATGCGACTTCACCTCCTGCACCAGTCTGCCATGAGGGACCTTGTCAAAGGCCTTACTGAAGTCCATGTAGACAACATCCACTGCCCTGCCCTCATCAATCATCTTTGTCATTCCCTCCAAAGACTCGATCAAGTTCATGAGGCACGGCCTCCCCTTCATAAAACCAATGTTTTCCATCAATCATATTGTTGTGGATCTGGAGTCTCCTGTAGGCCAGACCAGGCAAGGAAGGCAGACTTCCTTCCCTTAAGAACATTAGTGAACCAGATGGGTTTTTCCGACAATTGACATGGTCATTAGCAAATTCTTAATTCCAAATTTTTTTTTTTGTTGAATTCGAATTCCATCATCTGCCGTGGTGGGATTCAAACCCAGGCCCCCAGAGATTAATAGTCTAGTGATAATATGAGTAGTACCACTAGGCTATCTCCTTGTCCCTGTGGGATGGCTCAAAGCCTACTGTTCGATACCCAAACTCGAAAGCAGGAGAGGGATGTAAATTCTGATCTTGCCCAGGCAAAGTGACATGATGCAAGTCTGGGTTATAAGATTCCTCCCCAGATTGAGAGAGACTGCTCTCAGAGGCAGACCCAGGAGACAGTCACCATTATCAGTAAGATGCTGCACACAGCATTTCCTTTGTTTATGGACCTTCACATCGAGGAATGCAAACTTTAAAAAAACAAAACAATTAGAAAAAGACATTAGACATAGAAAAACTACAGCACAAACAGGCCCTTCGGCCCACAAGCCCGATCATGTCGCTACCTACTAGGTACCTATAACCCTCAATCCTGTTAAATCCCATATACTCATCCAGAAGTCTCTTAAACGACCCTATCGAATTTACCTCCATCATCACTGACGGCAGCTGATTCCACTCTCCCACCATCCTCTGAGTGAAAAACTTACCCCTGACATCTCCTCTGTACCTACTCCCCAGCACCTTCAACCTGTGTCCTCTTGTGGCAGCCATTCCAGCCCTTGGAAAAAGTCTCTGAGAATCCACTCGATCTATACCTCTCAACATCTTATACACTTCTATCAGGTCACCTCTCATCCTTCATCTCTCTAAGGAGAAAAGACCAAGCTCCCTCAACCTATCCTCATAAGGCATGGGACCCAATCCAGGCAACATCCTTGTAAATCCCCTCTGCACCCTTTCAATAGCTTCCACATCTTTCTTGTAATGAGGTGACCAGATCTGCGCACAGTACTCCAAGTGGGGTCTGACTAAGGTCTAATAAAGCTGCAGCATCATCTCCCTACTCCTAAACGCAATCCCTCGATTAGTGAAGGCCAGTACACCATACGCCTTCTTAACCACATCCTCTACCTGCGAGGCCGATTTAAGAGTTCTATGGACCCGGACCCCAAGGTCCTTCTGATCCTCTATACTGCTAAGAGTCTTACCCTTGATATTACACTCCTAAATAATATCATTTGATCTGCCAAAATGGACAACTACACATTTATCCGGGTTGAAGTCCATCTGCCACTCCTCTGCCCAGTTTTGCATCCTATTTATGTCTCGCTGCAACTTCTGACTTCCCTCCAAACTATCCACAACACCACCAACCTTCATGTCGTTGGCAAACTTACCAACCCATCCCTCCACTTCCTCATCCAGGTCATTTATGAAAATGACAAACAGCAAGGGTCCCAGAACAGATCCCTGGGGCACCCCACTGGTGACTGACCTCCATTCTGAAAAAGACCCATCCACAACCACTCTCTGCCTTCTGCGGACAGCACAGTAAAAAGTCTGACAACACCAGGTTTTAGTCCAACCGATTTATTTGATAATATTCTCACAAGCTTTCGAGGGGACTGCCTCTGACAGAGTCTGAGGCCAGAACTCTCCATTCACCTGACGAAGAGGCAGTCCCCTCGAAAGCTTGTGGGAATATTATCAAATAAATAGGTTGGACTAAAACCTGGTGTTGTCAGACTTTTTACTGTGTTTACGCCAGTCCAACGCCGGCATACCCACATTCTGCAGGCAAGCCAGTTCTGGATCCACAAGGCCAAAGGCCCTTGGATCCCATGCCCTCTCACCTTCTCAAGAAGTCTTGCACGGGGGACCTTATCAAACGCCTTGCTGAATTAAAATCTTTAATGGCAAATGGCAAGCACTTTTAAATTATGTACATTTTGAATAAAAATTATGAATTTCATATACATAAGGTGACAATACTTCCATTAAAAACTTATATTCATGAAAATTGCATTCAATTGTGTCTTAACCTTCTTTATGAGGTTTTAGAGATAAAAGGCTTTTGCTCAAGGACAGCTCAGTTGGAGGATATTGGAGGTGTGCCTCAATATTTTTATAGTACGCTGTGACAGATTGGGAACCACTGATGTACGGTATTTTTAGCCATTTTATCATAATAAGCGTCATTAGACATTTTCCTGTCCATTACTTTCACCAACTCTTTGAGAATTGAACTCTGAAGGAGATCCCCAGCTGGGGGGGGGTCAGCTTTCCTATGTTTTGTAACTGTTACTAGCTGTTCATGATGAAATCTGCACCTTACTTCCGCACAGGATGTGACTCTGTAAACCACAGCAAGCTGCAGCAAGAGTCAGAATAAACTGCATGCTGCTCAGGAAACCAGAACGACCAATAACCATTAGGCAGTCAGAGTACACAGGCAGTGGGCAACATGTGACAGGGATGTGTGTGTGCGCATATGCGTACGTCAGGGATGGGACTATGTGCGCGTGTCAGGGGGCGGTGTAAATGATCAAACTGAATGGCATAGCAGGCCTCAAGAGTCAAATGTCTTACTCCTATTTCCTATGCTCTGATAGAGACGACTGGCTAACTGATAGAAGGCAGAGAGTTGAGATTGAGAGGGTCACCTTCAGGATGGCAGCCTGTAAATTATGGAGTAAACACAGTAAGAAGTCTCACAACACCAGGTTAAAGTCCAACGGGTTTGTTTGGTAACAAACGCCACTAGCTTTCAGAGCGCTGCTATTTCGTCAGGTGGGTACCATGGGGATCAGTGCTAAACCCACACTTATTTGCAATATACATTAATGTTTTGGATGAGGAAAGTGAGTGTACTTACTCTTGCCAAGTTTGCGGATGACCAGAAAAAAAGTGGGAAGCCAAGTGACGAGGATAACAGAGTTTACAGAGGAACATAGACAGATTGAGTGAACGAGCAAAAACTTGGCAGATGGAAAATAACGTAGAAAAACATAAAACTATAAGACATAGGAGCAGAACTAGGCCACTCAGCCCATCGATTCTGCTCCGCCATTCAATCATGGCTGATATTTTTCTCAACCCCATCCTCCTGCCTTTTCTCCATAATCCCCGATCCCCTTATTAATCAAGAGCCTATCTATCTCTTTCTTGAAGACATTCAATGACCTGGCCTCCACAGCCTTCTTGGGCAAAGAGTTCCACAGATTTGCCACTCTCTGGCTGAAGGAATTCCTCCTCATCTCTGTTTTAAAGGATTGCCCCTTTAGGCTGATGTACCTTCTGGCTCTAGTTTTTCCTACTGGTGGAAACATTCTCTCCACATCCACTCTATCCAGGCCTCACGGTATTCTGTAAGTTTCAATAAGATCTCCCCCTCATCCTTCTAAACTCCAGTGAGTACATTCCCAAAGTCCTCAACTGTTCCTCTTCATTCCAGGGATCATTCTTGTGAACCTCCCCTGGACTCTTTCTAAGGCCAGCATGTCCTTCTTTAGATATGGAGCTCACAATACTGCAAATGGGGCCTGACCAGAGCCTTATGCAGCCTCAGAAGTACATCCCCGCTCTTGTATTCTAGCCCTCTTGACATGAATGCTACCATTGTGTTTGCCTTCCTAACTGCCAACTGCACATTAACCTTAAGACAATCTTGAACAATGACTCCCAAGTCCCTTTGTGTTTCTGCTTTCCTAAACATCTTCCCTTTTAGAAAATAGTCTATGCCTCCATCCCTCTTTCCAAAGTGCATAACCTCACACTTGTGTTGTATTGTACTCCATCTGCCACTTCTTTGCCCACCCTCGTAACCGTTCCAAGTCCTTCTGCCTCCTCAATGCTACCTGTCCCTCTACATACCTTTGTATCATCTGCAAACTTAGCAACAGCGCCTTCAGTTCCTTCCTCCAAATCGTTAATGTACATTGTGAAAAGTTGTGGTCTCAGCACTGATCCCTAAGGCACACCACTAGTCACCGGCTACCATCCAGAAAAATGTGAAGTGATGTGCTTTGGTAGGAAGGATAAAGGAGCTGAATATTATGTAATGGAGAAATATTGCAGAAAGCTGTAGTACAGAGAAATATGGGGACCTTATGCATAAATCATAAAAACTAGCATTCCAGTTCAGCAGGTAACTGGGAAGGCAAATGGAATATTGGCTCGTATTTCAAATGGAATTAAGTATAAAAATAGAGAAATCTTTCTAAAGCTATGCAAGACACTAAGTAGATCACACCTGGAATACTGTGAATAGTTTGGTCCCTTATTGTTTTGCTCATTGTTTCTGGCGAGCAAAGTCGAGAGGCAGCGATTTTTGGACATCAGAAGAGGCAGCAACGGGTACATTTTTCTGTTTCTTTGGCTAACTTTTATTTTTAGTTATTTTAAAGTTGCGAGTTTTTGGCGGTTTTTTTTAAATTAGTTACAACCGGAAGTCGTCACTAAGACGCTTGCCGGGAGTTGTAGTTTTTTTTTTCGGGGCCCCTAACCCTATAAATTAGCACAGAGAGGATACCCGATTCTCTACACTGGTAGAGAATCCCACCCTCCCACCTCCTCTGACCTAAATTATAAGTGTGGGTAAGTTTTTCTTTTTAATATTTTTATTTCTTCTGCTGGTAATAGTTTCAGGGATGGCAGTTCAGGCAGTGTGCTGCATCTCCTGTGGGATGTATGTGGTGAGGGACTCCAGTAGTGTTACAGGGGATTTTACTTGTAGGAAGTGTATTAGATTGCAGCTTCTGGAGGAGCGTGTAAAGGAGTTGGAGTTGGAAGTAGGGGAGCTCCGCAAAATTCGGGATGCAGAGGTGGACATTGATAGGAGTTATAGGGAGTTAGTCACTCCTAGAAACCAGTCTTGGGTCACTGCCAAGAGGAGGGGAAAGAAGCAAGTGGGGGGAAAATCCCCTGGGGCTGTTCCCCTCCAAAATAGGTTTTCGGTCCTGGAGGCTACAGTTGAGGAGGGATCAACTGGGGATAGCCAAAGGGAGCAGGTCTCTGGGGATGAGCCTACTGTAAAAGCTCAGGTGGTTAGGGGTAGCCAAAGATTAGGTCTTGTAATTGGGGACTCCACCGTTAAAGGGACGGATAGGAGAGTCAGTAACAATGATAGGAACTCAGGGCTGGTGTGTTGCCTACCAGGGGCTGGGGTCCAGGATGTCTCAGAGAGGATATTCAAGACTCTCAGGGGTGAGGGGGATCAACCCCAAGTTATTATTCATGTGGGGACGCATGATATAGGAAGGCTAAGGGAAGGGGACATTAAACAGAGATTCATGGAGTTGGGGTGGAAGCTAAAGGCCAAGACAGACAGAGTGGTTATCTCTGGACTCTTGCCTGTGCCACGGGATAGTTTAGAGAGGAATAGAGGGAGGGAAAGCTTGAACTCGTGGCTGAGGGGATGGTGCAGGAGGGAGGGGTTTAAGTACTTGAACAATTGGGGCTCGTTCTGGGGAAGGTGGGACCTTTATCAGAGGGATGGGATTCACCTGAACCAAAGGGGAACAAATATCCTGGGAGGTAAATTTGTTAAGGTTATGCAGAGTGGTTTAAACTGATTCAGAGGGGGGGTGGGATCTTGAGTAGAGGGGGTGAAAGTGAGGGGGGCGTAGATGGGGACTGCAATGCCCGGCATTGCGGGAGAGGGGCGGAACAGGGTTTGGAATGTGGTTTGAAATGTGTATACTTTAATGCGAGGAGTATTCGCAATAAGGTGGATGAACTTGCAGCGTGGACCAGTACCTGGGACTTCGATGTTGTGGCCATTTCAGAGACTTGGATAGAGCAGGGTCAGGAATGGATGTTGCAGGTCCCGGGGTACAAATGCTTTAATCGGAGTAGACAAGGAGGTAGAAGGGGGGGTGGGGTAGCATTATTGGTCAAGGACTGTATCTCAGTGTCAGAGAGGAACTTTGATGAGGACTTGTCTGTTGAGGTAATATGGGCGGAGATTAGAAATAGGAGAGGAGAGGTCACCCTGTTGGGAGTCTTTTATAGACCTCCAAAAAGTTCTAGAGAGGTTGAGGAAAGGATTGCGGAGACGATCCTTGTTAGGAGTGAAAGTAATAGGGTAATTGTTATGGGGGACTTTAACTTTACTCATGTAGATTGGAATTGCTACAGCTCTGGCTCGTTAGAGGGGTCAGTTTTTGTTCAAAGTGTACAAGAAGGTTTTTTGACTCAGTATGTAGATAGGCCGACGAGAGGTGAGGCTATATTGGATTTGGTGCTCGGTAATGAGCCAGACCAGGTGCTAGACTTGGAAGTTGGTGTACAGTTTGGGGATAGTGATCACAATTCGATTACGTTCACCTTAGTGATGGAAAGGGATAGGCATGAACCTCGGGTCAGTAGTTTCAGCTGGGGGAAGGGTAATTATGAGGCTATTAGGAGAGAATTAGGAAGCATTGGTTGGAATGGGAGATTACAGGGACTGGGAACATCCGAGATGTGGAGATTTTTCAAGGAGCAGCTATTGCGGGTCTGTGATAAGTATATCCCTGTCAGGCAAGGAGGATTTGGTAGGCCCAGGGAACCGTGGTGCACCAAAAAAGTTGATTCGTTGGTTAGGAAGAAAAAGGAGGCTTATGTTCGGATGAGGCTTGAGGGCTCAGGTAGTGCATTAGAAAGTTTTAGATTGGCTAGGAGGGAGTTGAAGAGGGAGTTAAGAAGGGCCAAAAGAGGGCATGAGATGATTTTGGCTGATAGGATTAAGGAGAACCCTAAGGCGTTTTACAGGTATGTCAAGAACAGAAGGTTGGTTAGGACAAGATTAGGGCCAGTTACAGACAGTAGAGGGAAGTTGTGTGTGGAACCGGAGGAGATTGGAGAGGCGTTGAACCAATATTTCTCTTCGGTGTTCACGCAAGGGGACAGGAATGTAGCTGAGGAGGACACTGGGGTGCAGGGGTGTGAAATAGATAGTATTGCAGTTGATACGGGGGATGTGCTGGATATTTTAGAGGGTTTGAAAATAGATAAGTCCCCTGGTCCAGATGGGATTTACCCTAGGATTCTTTGGGAGGCAAGAGGGGTGATTGCGGAGCCTCTGGCTCTGATCTTCAGGTCGTCGTTAGTCTCTGGTATAGTACCAGAAGATTGGAGGACAGCAAATGTTGTCCCATTGTTTAAGAAGGGGAGAAGGGACTTCCCTGGGAATTATAGACCGGTGAGTCTTACTTCTGTGGTGGGTAAGGTTTTGGAAAGGATTATTAGAGACAGGATTTATAGTTATTTGGAAAGTAATGAGTTGATTAGAGATAGTCAGCACGGTTTTGTAGCGGGTAGGTCATGCCTTACTAACCTTATCGAGTTCTTTGAGAAAGTGACCAAAGAGGTGGATAGGGGTAAGGCAGTTGATGTGGTGTATATGGATTTTAGCAAGGCGTTTGATAAGGTTCACCATGGTAGGCTTCTGCAGAAAATGCAGATGTATGGGATTGGGGGTGATCTAGGTAATTGGATCAGGAATTGGCTTGCAGATAGGAGACAGAGAGTGGTGGTTGATGGGAAATATTCGTCATGGAGTTCGGTTACAAGTGGTGTGCCTCAGGGATCTGTTTTGGGGCCACTGCTGTTTGTAATTTTTATTAATGATCTGGATGAGGGTATAGTTGGGTGGATTAGTAAGTTTGCTGATGACACCAAAGTCGGAGGTGTGGTAGATTGTGAGGAAGGGTGTCATAGTTTGCAGGATGACTTAGAAAGGTTGCAGAGCTGGGCTGAGAGGTGGCGAATGGAGTTTAATGTGGAGAAGTGTGAGGTAATTCATTTCGGTAGGAATAACAGATGTGTTGAGTATAGGGCTAACGGGAGGACTTTGAATAGTGTGGAGGAGCAGAGGGATCTAGGTGTATGTGTACATAGATCCCTGAAAGTTGGGAATCAAGTAGATAAAGTTGTTAAGAAGGCATACGGAGTTTTGGCGTTTATTGGTAGGGGGATTGAATTTAGGAGTCGTAGCGTCATGATGCAACTGTACACATCTCTGGTGCGGCCGCACTTGGAGTTTTGTGTGCAGTTCTGGTCCCCACATTACAAGAAGGATGTAGAGGCTTTGGAGAGGGTGCAGAGGAGGTTTACCAGGATGTTGCCTGGTATGGAGGGGAGATCCTATGAGGAGAGATTGAGTGATTTGGGGTTGTTTTCGCTGGAAAGAAGGCGGCTGAGAGGGGATCTCATTGAAACATATAAGATGATTAGAGGTTTAGACAGGGTAGATAGTGATAGCCTTTTTCCTAGGATGGAGAAAGCTAACACGAGGGGGCACGATTTTAAATTAAGGGGGGGTAGTTATAGGACAGATGTCAGGGGTAGGTTCTTTACCCAGAGGGTGGTGAGGGACTGGAATGCCCTGCCAGCTGCAGTTGTAAATGCACCTAGTTTGGGGGCGTTTAAAAGATCTGTGGATAGGTTTATGGATGAAAAGGGATTGGTTTAGGCTAGTGGGTCATTGTTTTGTAACTGGTCGGCGCAACATCGTGGGCCGAAGGGCCTGTTCTGCGCTGTAATGTTCTATGTTCTATGTTCTATGTTATCTAAGGGAAGATACATTGTCATTGGAGGCAGTCCAGAGAAGGGTTGACCCCAGGTATGGAGGGATTTTCTTATGAGGAGAGGTTGAGTAGGTTGGGCCTGAACTCATTGGAATTTAGAAGAAGGTGATCTTTATTGAGGTTTCTCGGGGGGTGGGGGAGGGGTGGTTGACAGGATTGATGCTGAGAAGTTGTTGCCCCTTTGGGAAGAGTCTAGGACCAGAGGGCATCATCTCAGAGGATTTACAAAAGAGATGAGGGGGAATTTCTTTTCCCAGATACTGAATCTGTGAATTTCCTTACCTGTGGAGTTTGGATGGTTAAGTATTGCATTCAAGGCTGAGATAGACATATTTTTAATCAGTAAGGGAATCGAGGGCTACGGGAATATGGTGGGAAAGTGGAGTTGAGGATTATCACATCAGATCAGTCATAATCTTATTGAATGACAGAGTAGATTTGATAGGCTAAATGGCCTACTTCTGTCCCTATGTCTTATGGTTATATGTTTTGTGTCTTATGACTCATTAATACAACATTGGCATGTGAACGTAGAATTAGGGGCAGGAGTAATCTACTCAACCCTTCAAGCCTGCTCTATCGTCTAATAAAATTATGATTGATCTGATTGTAACCTCAACTCTACATTCCCCATAACCTTTTATCCCCTTGTTAATCAAGAATCTATCTAACTTAGCCTCTGAAAGAGTCTGCTTCTACTGTCTTTTGAGGAATAGAGCTCCAGGGACTCATGATCCCCTGAAAGAAAAACGTTCTCATCACCGTTTACAGCTAGTTAATTCTTAAAGGTACAGACAATGTGAGAGGAGAGGTTAGAGATGTGTATTGTCTCCAGACAGGAAAGCTAGTGAGATTTTACAAGTCCAGGCAAGTTGTGGGGGTTACAGATAGTGCGACATGAACCCAAGATCCCAGTTGAGGCCATTCTCACGTGTGTAGAACTTGGCTATCAGTCTCTGTTCAGCGACTCTGCGCTGTCGTGTGTCATGAAGGCCGCCTTGGAGAATGCTTACCCGAAGATCAGAGGCTGAATGCCCGTGGCCGCTGAAGTGTTCGCCAACAGGAAGCGAACAGTCTTGCCTGGTGATTGTCGAGCAGTGTTCATTCATCCGTTGGGTGATCAGGAAGGCGAATGGGATGCTGGCCTTCATAGCGAGGGGAATTGAATATAAAAGTAGGGAGGTCTTGCTGCGACTGTATAGGGCATTGGTGAGGCCGCAGCTGGAGTACTGTGTGCAGTTTTGGGCGCCGCACCTGCGCAAAGATATTTTGGCCTTGGAGGGAGTGCAGAGGAGGTTTTAGGATAGAGGTGGAGAGACTCTTCCCGCTCAGAAAGGACAGTGGGACTAGGGGGCACAGCCTCAAGATAAAGGGGGGGGGCGGTTTAGAACAGAGTTGAGGAGGAACTTCTTCACTCAGAGGGTGGTGAATCTCTGCCCGTTGAAGTGGTGGAGGCTGCCTCGCTAAATATTTTTAAGATGCGGGTTGATGGGTTTTTGATAAGAGAGGGGATTAAGGGTTATGGGGAGAGGGCGGGAAGGTGGAACTGAGCCACGACAGATCAGCCATGACCTTATTGAATGGCGGGGCAGGCTCGAAGGGCTAGATGGCCTACTCCTGCTCCTATTTCTTATGTTCTTATGTCGTAACGTCTGCGTGGTCTCCCCAGTGTACCAAGACTCGGGACGTCCTTTCCTGCAGCGTATCAGGTGGATAGTGTTGGCCAAGTTGCAAGAGTATGTGCCATGTACCTGGTGGATGGTGTTCTCACATGAGGTGATTGTGTTGTGGTTATTGTTCTCCCGAAGGCTGGGTACCTAGCCTTTAGGGGAACAATAACCACAACACCACACAACCCTGCCACAGCAACCTCTAAGACGTGCCGGATCATCGACATGGATACCATCATCTCACGTGAGAACACCATCCACCATTCTGATCTTCAGTAAGCGTTCTCCAAGGCGGCCTTCACGACACATTGAACAACCTCTTATTTTTAAATAGCGACCCCAAGTTCTAGATTCTCCAACAAGAGGAAAATCCTCTCTATATCCACCCTGTCAATGTCCTCAGGATCTTGTATGTTTCAATCAACTTGTCTTTTATTCTTCTAAACTCCAGCAAGTACAAGCTTAACCTGTCCAACCTTTCCTCATAAGACAATTTACCCACTTCTGATATTAGCCTAACTCTTCTCTGAACTGCTTCTAACACATTTACATCCAATACTGTACAGAATGCACCAGATGTGGTCTCAGCAATCTCCTGCATAACCTCCTACTTTTTTATTCAATTCCCCTCACAAAAATGAGGTTCTATTGTTTTCCTAATTACTTGCTATGCCTGTGCACCAATGTTTTGTGGTTCATGCACTATGACACCCAGATCCCTCTGCATTTCAGAGTTCTGTAATTTCTAACCATTTAAATAAGCTTATTTTTTATTCTTCCTGCCAAAATAGAAAGTTTCACACTTTCCCACATTATATCTTTCCCACATTATATCATTATACCTGCATGACAATGTTCCGATGAGACAAGGGGGTTTTGGTAGGTCGCGGGAACCATGGTGCACGAAGGCTGTGTTGAACCTAGTCAGGAGGAAAAGGAAGGTGTACAAAAGGTTCAGGGAACTAGGAGAGGTTAGGGATCTTGAAGAGTATAAGGACTGTAGAAAGGAGGTTAAAAGGGAAATTAGGAGAGCCAGAAGGGGTCATGAGAAGACCTTGGCGGGTAAGATTAAGGAAAATCCCAAGGCCTTCTATAAATATGTGAAAGGTAAAAGGATGAGAAGGGAAAGGATAGGACCTATAAAAGGTGAAGGGGGAAAGGTCTGTGTGGAACCAGAAGAAATGGCGGAGGTGCTTAATGAGTACTTTGCCTCAGTATTCACAGTGGAAGCTGATCTGGGAGATCTTGGTATGGACTTGCAGCAGATGGAAAAGATTGAGTACGTGGACATTAAGGAGGAGGATGTCTGAGAACTTTTGAATTCTATCAAAATAGATAAATCGCCGGGACCAGATGGGATGTACCCCAGGAGACTGTGGGAGGCGAGGGAAGTGATTGCAGAGCCCCTGGTGATGATCTTTGCATCGTCAATGGAGACGGGAGAGGTTCCGGAAGATTGGAGGATTGCGGATGTAGTCCCTATTTTCAAGAAAGGGAACAGAGATAGCCCGGGAAATTACCGCCCGGTGAGTCTGACCTCAGTGGTTGGTAAGCTGATGGAGAGGCTTCTGAGGGACAAGATTTACGAGCATTTGGAGAGGTTTGACATGATCAGGAATAGTCAGCATGGATTTGTCAAGGGCAGGTCGTGCCTTACGAGCCTAGTTGAGTTCTTCGATAATGTGAATGAACACATTGATGAAGGAAGTGCCGTGGACGTAGTGTACATGGACTTCAGCAAGGCGTTTGATAAGGTCCCCCATGCAAGACTTCTTGAGAAGGTGAGAGGGCATGGGATCCAAGGGCCTTTGGCCTTGTGGATCCAGAACTGGCTTGCCTGCAGAAGGCAGAGAGTGGTTGTGGATGGGTCTTTTTCGGAATGGAGGTCAGTCACCAGTGGGGTGCCCCAGGGATCTGTTCTGGGACCCTTGCTGTTTGTCATTTTCATAAATGACCTGGATGAGGAAGTGGAGGGATGGGTTAGCAAGTTCGCTGATGACACGAAGGTCGGTGGTGTTGTGGATGGTCTGGAAGGATGTCAAAAGTTGCAGCAGGACATAGATAGGATGCAGGAATGGGCGGAGAAGTGGCAGATGGACTTCAACGCGGATAAATGTGTAGTCGTCCATTTCGGCAGAACCAACGGGATGAATGAGTACACTATCAAGGGCAGGAGTCTTAGTAGCGTTGAAGAGCAGAAGGATCTCGGGGTCTGGGTCCACAGGACTCTTAAATCGGCCTCGCAGGTGGAGGAGGTGGTCAAGAAGGCGTATGGTGTACTGGCTTTCATTAATCAAGGGATTGAGGTTAGGAGTCGGGAGATAATGCTGCAACTTTACAGGACCCTTGTCAGGCCTCATTTGGAGTACTGTGCGCAGTTCTGGTCGCCTCACTATAGGAAAGATGTAGAAGCTATTGAAAGGGTGCAGAGGAAATTTACAAGGATGTTGCCTGGACTGGGAGGCATGCCTTATGAAGATAGGTTGAGGGAGCTGGGACTCTTTTCCCTAGAGAGGCGAAGGTTGAGAGGCGACCTGATAGAAGTTTATAAAATGTTGAGAGGAATAGATAGGGTGGACTCTCAGAGGCTATTTCCCCGGGTTGAAATGGTCGCTACGAGAGGACACAGATTTAAGGTGCGGGGTGGGAAGTACAGAGGTGATGTTAGGGGTAAGTTTTCACTCAGAGGGTAGTGAGTGATTGGAATCGGCTGCCGTCATCGGTGGTGGAGGCGAACTCGCTGGGGTATTTTAAAAGACTTCTGGATGAGTATATGGGGTTTAATGGGATTGGGGGTTATAGATAGGTCTATAGATTGGTGGGGTTGATGCGATCGGCGCAACTCGAGGGCCGAAGGGCCTGTTTGTGCTGTTATATTCTATGTTCCATATCAAGCTTTGCCCACTTGCTAATGTATCCCTTTTTAGCCACCTTATGGCCTCTTTGTGTCATATTATATTACTTATTTAATGTTATCAGTAAACTTAGCCACCATACCTCCTGTTCCTTCATCCAAGTCATTTATATAAGTTGTAAAAACCAATGCTGATCCCTTTAGCACACCAGTCATTGCATCTTGCCAAGCAGAAAATTTCCCATTTATGCTGACTCCTGGTGTTGTGAGACTTCTTACTACAGTCAGAAAAAGATCCATTTATGTCAATTCTTTGCTTCCTATCTGCTTTCTAGTAGCTAGTCAATATTCTATCCATGCCAACATGGATACCGCTTACAGTATGAGCTTTTATTTTCCGTAATAACATTTGATCTGGCATCTTATCAAATCTAAGTGCAGTACAGTACATCTACCATATTGTAATGTGAGATAACACAATGAAGAAGCCTTGAATGAGATAGTGTTGTATTGAAGGAAAGTTAAAACTATATACAAGCAAGCTCAGAATGGATACAGGTCAAGTCCCACTGACATAACTGTCAGGTTACGAAGGAACGGCGTTTCCGAAAGCTTGTGGATTTACTATCAAATAAACTGGTTGGACTTTAACCTGGTGTTGTGAGAGTTCTCACTACAGTCAGAAAAAGACCCATTGATGTCAATTCTTTGCTTCCTATCTGCTAACTAGCTTTCTGTCTATCTCAGGACATTACCTACAATGCCATGCACTTTAACTTTACATAGTAGTCTGTTATGTGAGATCTTGCTGAAAGCTTTCTGACAATCTAAATAAATCATATCCACTGGTTCTCCTAAGTCAACTCTATTAGTTACATCCTCAAAGAATTCCAGTTGTCTTGGAAATATATCGCCTTTCCTGCAGTGTCACTGTGTCAAAATATGGCACGGTAGCACAGTGGTTAGCACTGCTGCTTCACAGCTCCAGGGTCCTGGGTTCGATTCCCGGCTCGGGTCACTGTCTGTGTGGAGTTTGCACATTCTCCTCATGTCTGCGTGGGTTTCCTCCGGGTACTTCAGTTTCCTCCCACAGTCCAAAGATGTGCGGGGTAGGTTTATTGGCCAAGCTAAAATTGCCCCTTAGTATCCTGAGATGATTAGGTTAGAGGGATTAGTGGGTAAAATATGTCGGGATATGGGGTAGGGCCTGGGTGGGATTGTGGTCGGTGCAGACTCGATGGGCCGAAGGGCCTCTTTCTGCACTGTAGGGTTTCTATGATTCTATGATACTGGAACTCCTTCCCTAACTGATGACACCAAAGTCGGAGGTGTGGTAGGTAGTGAGGAAGGGTGTCATAGTTTGCAGGGTGACTTAGAAAGGTTGCAGAGCTGGGCTGCGAGGTGGCGGATGGAGTTTAATGTGGAGAAGTGTGAGGTAATTCACTTTGGTAAGAATAACAGATGTGTCGAGTATAGGGCTAACGGTAGGACTCTGAATAGTGTGGATGAACAGAGGGATCTAGGTGTATGTGTACATAGATCCCTGAAAGTTGGGAATCAAGTAGATAAGGTTGTTAAGAAGGCATACGGTGTCTTGGCGTTTATTGGTAGGGGGATTGAATTTAGGAGTCGCAGCGTCATGTTGCAACTGTACACAACTCTGGTGCGTCCGCACTTGGAGTACTGTGTACAGTTCTGGTCCCCACATTACAGGAAGGATGTGGAGGCTTTGGAGAGGGTGCAGAGGAGGTTTACCAGGATGTTGCCTGGTATGGAGGGGAGGTCTTATGAGGAGAGGCTGAGGGATTTGGGGTTGTTTTCGCTGGAAAGAAGGCAGCTAAGAGGGGATCTCATTGAAACATATAAGATGATTAGAGGTTTAGATAGGGTGGATAGTGATAGCCTTTTTCCTCGGATGGAGAAAGCTAGCACGAGGGGGCATGGCTTTAAATTAAGGGGGGGTAGTTATAGGACGGATGTCAGGGGTAGGTTCTTTACCCAGAGGGTGGTGAGGGATTGGAATGCCCTGCCTGCTGCAGTTGTAAATGCGCCTAGTTTGGGGGCGTTTAAGAGATCCGTGGATAGGTTTATGGACGAAAAGGGATTGGTTTAGGTTAGTGGGTCATTGTTTTGTAACTGGTCAGCGCAACATCATGGGCCGATGGGCCTGTTCTGCGCTGTAATGTTCAATGTTCTATGTTGTTAACAGCACTTTGGGTCTACCCATCTGATAGACCACATGGACTGCAGCAGTTCAAGAAAGCAGATCACCACCACCTTCTCAAGGGCAACTGTGGATGAGCAATGATTGCTCATCAGAGAGGAATGCCCATATCCCACTAATAAAAAAAAACAGGTTTATGGTGTGCTGTATTCAGGGTGAGTGATGAGCCATGGATATGGGTTCCTCATGTGCAGATCCTGTAATTAGGTAAATGGGGTATTTCTTTTCTGATACACATACCCATAACGAACCTTGTACTGGAAATGATTAATCTGCTACTAACTGATTAGCTAACCATTCATTTGTAAGATTTAATTATTTAAATTAGAATAATCCTGAATTTTACTTCATTTTCCTTGCAGATAAGGACTATAGAAGCCTGTGTGATGAACAGCCCATTGGACGGCTGCTGTTTCGCCAATTCTGTGAGACTCGACCGGAATTGTCCCGCTGTGTGATGTTTCTGGATGCAGTGGTAAGTTCTGTATATGTGTCTGCGCACTGGAGCCAGTGTCTATTAGCTCTGTACATGTGTCTGCGCACTGGAGCCAGTGTCTATTAGCTCTGTACATGTGTCTGCGCACTGGAGCCAGTGTCTATTAGCTCTGTACATGTGTCTGCGCACTGGAGCCAGTGTCTATTAGCTCTGTACATGTGTCTGCGCACTGGAGCTAGTGTCTATTAGCTCTGTTCATGTGTCTGCGCACTGGAGCTAGTGTCTATTAGCTCTGTACATGTGTCTGCGCACTGGAGCCAGTGTCTATTAGCTCTGTACATGTGTCTGCGCACTGGAGCCAGTGTCTATTAGCTCTGTACATGTGTCTGCGCACTGGAGCCAGTGTTTATGACCACTGTGTGTGTGCCTGCATGTTAGAGCAAATGTCTATTAGCATAGTGGAACCAGTGTCTATTAGCTTCGTATGTGTGTCTGTGCAGTGGAACGAGTGTCTATTAGTTCTGTATTTGATTTGATTTATTATTATTTTTGCATGTATTAGCATACAGTGAAAGTATTGTTTATTGTCCTAAACAGACAAAATATACTGTCCATCAAGTACGTAGGGGACAAGGAAAGGGGAAGGTGCAGAATATTGTGAGGCAGTTACGGGTAGAGTGTAGAGAAAGATCAGCTTAATATATGATAGGTCTATTCAAAAGTGCGTTGACTGCTGTGAAGAAGCTGTTCTTGAGTCGATTGGTAAGTGATCTTAGACTCAGACTTTTATATCTTTTTCCCAGTGAAAGAAGATGGAAGAGAGTATGTCCAAGTTGTGTGGGGTTCTTAATTATGCTGGCTGTTTTGCCCAGGTAGTGGGAATTGTAGACTGCATCAGTGGATAAGAGACTGGTTTGTATGATAGATTGGGCTATGTTCACACCCCTTTGTAGTTTCTTGTGGTCTAGGTCAGGGCAGAAGCCACACCAAACTGCAATAGAACCAGAAAGGGTGCTTTCTATGGTGCATCTTTAAAAATTGATGAGTTGCAGTGAATATGCTGCATTTTCTTAGCCTTCTGAGAGATTAGAGATAGAACGTAGAACATTACAGCGCAGAACAGGCCCTTCGGCCCAGGATGTTGCGCCGACCAGTTACAAAACAATGACCCACTAGCCTAAACCAATCCCTTTTCGTTCATAAACCTATCCGCGGATCTCTTAAACGCCCCCAGATGTTGGTGGGCTTTCTTAACTATAGTGTCGGCGAGGAGGTTGTTGGTGATTTGGACACCCAGAAACCTGAAGCTGTCGACCATCTCCACTTCAACACTGATGTGTTGGGGCATGTCCTCCACTGTGCTTCTTGAAGTCAATGACCATCTCCTTTGTTTTGTTGACATTGAGGGAGAGATTATTGTCATTGCACCTTTCACCAAATTCTCTATCTCTTTCCCATACTCTTGTCTCGTCGCTGTTTAAGATCTGACCCACTGCTGTGGTGTCATCAGCAAACTTGAAAATAGAATGGAGCAGAATTTGGCCGCGCAGTCATAAATGCGTGAGCAGTATAGTAAAGGGCTGAGGACACAGCCTTGGAGGGCATCAGTGTTGAGGACAATCGTGGGGGAGATGTTATCTATTCTTACTGATTGCGGTCTATGGGTTAGGAAGACATGGATCTAGGCGGAGAGGGAGGAGCAGAGCCCTAGGCCACAGAATTTGGAAATGAGTTTTGTTGGAATAAGGGTGTTGAAGGCTGAACTCTACTCAATAAATAAGAGTCTGACATAAGTGTCCTTGTCCTGACTGTCTAGAACAGAACATAGAACCCTACAGTGCAGAAACAGGCCCTTCGGCCCATCGAGTCCGCACCGAACACAATCCCACCCAGACCCTATCCCCATATCCCTACACATTTACCTGCTAATCCCTCTAACCTACACATCCCAGGACACTAAGGGGCAATTCTAGCATAGCCAATGAACCTAACCCGCACATCTTTGGACTGTGGGAGGAAACCGGAGCACCCGGAGAAAACCCACGCAGACATGAGGAGAATGTGCAAACTCCACACAGGCAGTGACCCGAGCCGGGAATCGAACCCAGGACCCTGGAGCTGTGAAGCAGCAGTGCTAACCACTGTGCTACCGTGCCGCCCTAGGGTTGAGTGTAGAGCCAGGGAGATGATGTCTGCTGTGGTGATAGGCGAACTGTAGTGGGTCCAGGCAATCGGGAAAACTGGAGTTGATGGTGCCGTGACTAACCTTTCGGCGCACTTCATAATGATGGATGTCAGAGCATCCAGGTGTTGAGCCGTAGGGCACATTGCCTGGTTTTTCTTTGGTATCCCTTCTTTGGTACATGGATGATGGTTGTCTTATTGAAACAAGTAGGAGTCTCAGATCGAAGTAAGAAGTGGTTCAAGATGTCTGCAAATACCCCCACCAGCTATTCCCCACAGGATCTAAATACTTGCCCAGGTACTCCATCAGGCCAATCACTTTCTGTGGGTTAATTTTCAAATAGCCCATCTGACATCTGCGATGGTGACCTCAGATATCTGTTCAACTAAGACTGTTGGGGCAGATGACTTCCCCTCTCTGACCCTCTGCTCAAACAGAGCATAAAGTGCATTGAACTCGTCGTGCTGGGATGTATTATTGCAAGCGATTTTCCTCACCTTCACTTGTTATGTCATATAAACCTTGCCACAATCAGTGGGTGTTTGTGTGGTTAGCCTGGGATGCTAGCTCGGTCTGGTATTATCACTTGGCAGCTCTGATGGTTCTCCATAGATTGTATCTGAATTTTTGGTCACTCTTGGACGCCTCAGGCCTGGACTTCCCAGGCAGTGGACATCCCAGACCACCCAATGTTTCTGGTTGGGTTGGATGAGCTTCTTTGTTACACACTCTTCTACACACTTGCTAATTAAATCTGTTACTGTAGTGGCAAACTCAGGTTGGTCGCTGAGTTCTTGAGTGTTAACCAATTCACTGACTCGAAACTGTCCCATAGCAGATCATCTATTGCCTCAGACCAACATTGCACGCCTTCTCCCATTTCAGTTTCTGCTTGTAAACAAAGAACAGTACAGCACAGGAAACAGGCCCTTCGGCCCTCCAAGCCTAAGCCGCGCATTGGTCCAACTAGACCATTCGTTTGTATCCCTCCATTCCCAGGCTGCTCATGTGACTATCCAGGTAATTCTTAAACGATCCCACCGTGTCTGCCTCCACCACCCTACTTGGCAGCACATTCCAGACCCCCACCACCCTCTGTGTAAAAACACCCCTCTGATATCAGAGTTATACCTCACCCCTCGCACCTTGAGCCTGTGACCCTCGTGATCATCACCTCTGACCTGGGAAAAAGCTCCCCACTATTCACCCTATCTATACCCTTCATAATTTTGTACACCTCTATTAGGTCTCCCCTCATTCTCCATCTTTCCAGGGAGAACATCCCCAGTCTATCCAATCTCTCCTCATAGCTAAGACCCTCCATACCAGGCAACATCCTGGTAAACCTTCTCTGAACTCTCTCTAAAGCCTCCACATCCTTCTGGTAGCGCGGCGACCAGAATTGGATGCAGTACTCCAAATGTGGCCTAACCAACGTTCTATACAGCTGCAACATTAGACTCCAGCTTTTATACTCAATACCCCGTCCTATAAAGGCAAGCAAACCATATGCCTTCTTCACCACCTTCTCCACCTGTGCTGCCACCTTCAGGGATTTGTGGACTTGCACACCTAGGTCCCTCTGTGTTTCTATACTCTTGATGGCCCTGCCATTTATTGTATAGCTCTCCCTACATTAGTTCTTCCAAAATGCATCACCTTGCATTTATCTGGATTAAATTCCATCTGCCATTTCTCCGCCCAATTTTCTAGCCTATCTATACCCTGCTGTATTGTTCGACAATGTTCATAGCTATCTGCAAGTCCAGCCATCTTCATGTCATCCGCAAACTTGCTGATAACACCAGTTACACCTTCTTCCAGATCGTTTATATATATCACAAATAGCAGAGGTCCCAGCACAGAGCCCTGCGGAACACCACTGGTCACAGACCGCCAGCCGGAAAAAAACCCTTCGACTGCTACCCTCTACCTCCTGTGGCCAAGCCAATTCTCTACCCATCTAGCCACCTCTCCTTGTATCCCATGAGCCTTAACCTTCTTAACCAACCTGCCATGAGGAACTTTGTCAAACGCCAAATCCCTACAGACGACATCCACCTTAACCAAGCCTTAACCTTCTTAACCAACCTGCCATGAGGGACTTTGTCAAACGCCAAATCCCTACAGACGACATCCACGGCCCTTCCTTCATCAACTGTTTTTCTCACCTCCTCAAAAAAACTCCACCAAATTTGTAAGGCACGACCTCCCTTTTACAAAGCCATGCTGTCTGTCACAAATGAGATTGTTCTGTTCTAAATGCACATACATCCTATCTCTAAGAACCCTCTCCAACAACTTCCCTACCACAGACATCAAGCTCACCGGCCTATAATTACCGGGGTTATCCCTGCTACCCTTCTTAAATAACGGTACCACATTCACTATCCTCCAATCCTCAGGGACCTCACCTGTGTCCAGTGGAGAGACAAAGATTTCTGTCAGAGGCCCAGCAATTTCATCTCTTGTCTCCCTGAGCAGACTAGGATAGATGCCATCAGGCCCTGGGGATTTGTCAGTTTTAATGTTCCCTTGTAATGGAGATTTTCTCTAACGGGTCAAGCCACTCATCATTCCGACTTAGAAATATATCACTGTTCATTCACAGTGTCAGGGTCAAAATCCTGGAATTTCTTCCCTATTAGCATTATAGGTCAACACACTAAGAAGTCTGACAACACCAGGTTAAAGTCCAACAAGTTTATTTGGTAGCAAAAGCCGCTAGCTTTCGGAGAACATAAGAACATAAGAAATAGGAGCAGGAGTAGGCCATCCAACCCTTCGAGCCTGCCCCGCCATTCAATATGGGGTTTAATGGGATTGGGGGTTATAGATAGGTCTATAGATTGGTGGGGTTGATGCGATCGGCGCAACTCGAGGGCCGAAGGGCCTGTTTGTGCTGTAATGTTCTATGTTCTATGTTCTATGTTCAATAAGATCATGGCTGATCTGTCGTGGCTCAGTTCCACTTTCCCGCCCTCTCCCCATAACCCTTAATCCCCTCTCTTATCAAAAACCCATCAACCCGCTTCTTGAAAATATTTAGCGAGGCAGCCTCCACAACTTCAACGGGCAGAGAATTCCAGAGATTCACCACCCTTTGAGTCAAGAAGTTCCTCCTCAACTCCGTTCTAAACTGCCCCCCCTTTATCTTGAGGCTGTGCCCCCTAGTCCTACTGTCCTTTCTGAGCGGGAAGAGTCTCTCCACCTCTATCCTATCCATCCCATTCATCATCTTATATGTCTCAATGAGATCTCCCCTCATTCTTCTAAACTCTAACGAGTACAAGCCTAGTTTATTCAGCCTCTCCTCATAGCTCAACTCCCTCAACTCCGGTATCAGCCTAGTAAACCTCCTCTGCACTCCCTCCAAGGCCAAAATATCTTTGCGCAGGTACGGCGCCCAAAACTGCACACAGTACTCCAGCTGCGGCCTCACCAATGCCCTATACAGCTGCAGCAAGACCTCCCTACTTTTATATTCAATCCCCCTCACTATGAAGGCCAGCATCCCATTCGCCTTCCTGACCACCTGCAAGCTGGGTTTTTGCGACTCATGCACAAGGACCCCGAGGTCCCTCTGCACCGTCACCTGCTGCAGTTTTTCGCCACGTAAGTAATAGTCCTTCCTACCATTCTTCCTACCAAAGTGGACCACCTCGCACTTGCCAACATTAAATTCCATTTGCCATTTCCTGGCCTATTCGCCCAGCCTATCTAGATCCTTCTGCTGACTCTCCACACCCTCCGCACAATTTGCCGTTCCCCCAATCTTGGTGTCATCAGCAAATTTCGTCACCCTACACTCAGTTCCCTCCTCCAGATCATCTATATAAATGGTAAAAAGCTGAGGCCCCAGCACCGACCCCTGGGGCACTCCACTAGTCACCATCCGCCAATCCAAATAGCACCCGTTGACCCCCACTCTCTGCCTCCTATTTGACAACCAATCCTCTATCCACGCTAACATCCTACCCCCAATTCCATGTCCCTCGACCTTCTGCAATAACCTCTTGTGAGGTACTTTGTCAAACGCCTTCTGAAAATCTAGAAAGACCACATCCACCGGCTCTCCTCGATCCACCGCCCTAGACACATCCTCATAGAACTCCAGTAAATTTGTCAGACACGACTTCCCCTTAACAAAACCGTGCTGCGTCTGGTCTATCAAGCAATTCCCTTCAAGATGTCTCGCAATTTCCTCCTTAATGACAGATTCTAACATTTTACCTACCACAGACGTTAAACTAACCAGCCTATAATTCCCCGCCTTTTGCCTGGCACCCTTCTTAAACAACGGCGTAACATTAGCCGTTTTCCAATCTTCCGGCACTTCTCTGGAATCCAGCGACGTCTGGAAAATAACCACCAAGGCATCCACTATCACCTCCGCCATTTCTTTCAGAACCCTTGGATGCATTCCATCCGGCCCTGGGGACTTGTCCACAATCAGCCCCTCCAGTCTGTCGAGCACCACCTCTCTAGTAACAGTAATGTCATTAAGACCCTCCAGTCCTACCACCTTTCCATCGCTAACACCCGGCAAATTATTCACGTCCTCCTCCGTGAAGATAGAAACAAAAAAGTTATTCAATACCTTAGCCATATCCCCATCCCCTACCACTAGCTCCCCTTTCTCATCCTCTAAAGGACCAACGTTCACCCTAGCCAGCCTCTTCCTTTTTTTTTGGGTGGATTAGTAAGTTTGCTGATGACACCAAAGTCGGAGGTGTGGTAGATTGTGAGGAGGGGTGTCATAGTTTGCAGGATGACTTAGAAAGGTTGCAGAGCTGGGCTGAGAGGTGGCGGATGGAGTTTAATGTGGAGAAGTGTGAGGTAATTCATTTCGGTAGGAATAACAGATGTGTTGAGTATAGGGCTAACGGGAGGACTTTGAATAGTGTGGAGGAGCAGAGGGATCTAGGTGTATGTGTACATAGATCCCTGAAAGTTGGGAATCAAGTAGATAAGGTTGTTAAGAAGGCATACGGTGTCTTGGCGTTTATTGGTAGGGGGATTGAATTTCGGAGCGTCATGTTACAACTGTACACAACTCTGGTGCGGCCACACTTGGAGTACTGTGTGCAGTTCTGGTCCCCACATTACAGGAAGGATGTGGAGGCTTTGGAGAGGGTGCAGAGGAGGTTTACCAGGATGTTGCCTGGTATGGAGGGGAGATCCTATGAGGAGAGATTGAGAGATTTGGGGTTGTTTTCGCTGGAAAGAAGGAGGCTAAGAGGGGATCTTATTGAAACATATAAGATGATTAGAGGTTTAGATAGGGTGGATAGTGATAGCCTTTTTCCTCGGATGGAGAAAGTTAGCACGAGGGGGCACGATTTTAAATTAAGGGGGGGTAGTTTTCGGACGGATGTCAGGGGTAGGTTCTTTACCCAGAGGGTGGTGAGGGATTGGAATGCCCTGCCTGCTGCGGTTGTAAATGCACCTAGTTTGGGGGCGTTTAAGAGATCTGTGGATAGGTTTATGGACGAAAAGGGATTGGTTTAGGCTAGTGGGTCAGTGTTTTTAAAAAACTGGTCGGCGCAACATCGTGGGCCGAAGGGCCTGTTCTGCGCTGTAATGTTCTATGTTCTATGTTCTACATATTAATAAAAACTCTTGCTATCCTTTTTTATATCCCAGCTTCATAGTTTCTCCTACTCTTCTTTATCAACTTCTTTGTCAATCTTTGTTGACATTTAAACCTCTCCCAATCCTCTTCTCGCCCACTACTCTTAGCTACTCTAAATTCCTCTGCTTTTATTTAACACTTTCCTTCACCTCCTTCGTTATCCACGGCTTATTACCTCTCCTCCTACTATACTTTTTGACCATCGGAATAAATTTCTGCTGAGCACCAAGAAAGATCTCCCTAAAGATCCTCCACTGCTCCTCAACAGACCCTCCCTCCAACGCGCTCCCACAGTCCATATTCGCCAATTCTTCTCTCATCCTACCGTACTCCCCTCTGTTCAAACAAAGGACGCGTGTCCGGGAACCCACTTTCTCCTCCTCCATCTGCACCAGAAACTCCACCATACAATGATCACTCTCCCCAAGAGGATCCTTCACCTCAAGGTCCCTAATTCTACCCGCCTCATTACATAGCACCAGATCCAAGTTAGCTCGCTCCCTCGTCGGCTCCAACACACACTGTTCGAGGAAATTATCCCGGCAGCATTCCAAGCATTCCCGGCAGCACTCACAAATTAAAAAAAGAGACCTTTATACATCCACTCTTTGCAATATATCACCATTTAAATAATGCTTTTCCTTCTGTTTTTCCTACTGAAGTGTATAACTTCACTTTTAGCTGTGTTGTGCTGCATCTGCCATTAGTTTGCCTACTCATTCAACTTGTCTAAATCTCTTTGAACATAGGGCCTGTACTGTGCTGTAATGTTCTATGTCCAATCCCAAGATCAAGCTATCCCACTCCCTATAATTCTGGTGTGCTCCATGTGCCTATCCAATAATCGCTTGAAAGTTCCTAAAGTGTCCAACTCCACTACCACAGCAGGCAGTGCATTCCACACCCCAACCACTCTCTGAGTAAAGAATCTACCTTGGACATCCCTCCTATATCTCCCACCATGAACCTTATAGTTATGCCCCTTAGTAACAGCTGCATCCACCCGAGGAAATAGTCTCTGCACGTCCACTCTATCTATCCTCCTCGTCATCTTATAAATTTCTATTAAGTCACCTCTCATCCTCTTCCGCTCCAAAGAGAAAAGCCCCAGCTCCCTCAACCTTTCCTCATAAGACCTACCCTCCAAACCAGGCAGCATCCTGGTAAATCTCCTCTGCACTCTCCCCAATGCTTCCACATCCTTCTTATAGTGAGGTGACCAGAACTGAACACAATATTCCAAATGTGGTCTCACCAAGGTCCAGTATAGTTGCAGCATAACCACACAGCTCTTAAACTCAAACCCCCTGTTAATAAACACTAACACACTATAAGCCTTCTTCATGGCTCTATCCACTTGAGTGACAACCTTCAGAGATCTGTGGATATGAACCCCAAGATCTTTCTGTTCCTCCACATTCCTCAGAACCCTGCCATTGACCCTGTAATCCACATTCAAGTTTGTCCTTCCAAAATGAATCACTTCACATTTATCAGGGTTAAACTCCATCTGCCCCTGTTCGGCCCAGCTCTGCATCCTATCTATGTCTCTTTGCAGCCTACAAGAGCCCTCCACCTCATCCACTACTCCACCAATCTTGGTGTCATCAGCAAATTTACTAACCCACCCTTCAGCCCCCTCTTCCAAGTCATTGATATAAATCACAAATAGCAGAGGACCCAGCACTGATCCCTGTGATACACCACTGGTAACTGGCCTCCAGTCTGAAAATTTTCCTACCATCACCACCCTCTGTCTTCTACGATACAGCCAGTTACTTATCCAATCGGCCAAATTTCACTCTATCCCTCACCTCCTTATCTTCATGAGCCTACCGTGGGGAACCTTATCAAACGCCTTACTAAAATCCATGTATACGACATCAACTGCTCTACCATCGTCTACACACTTAGTTAACTCCTCAAAGAATTCAATCAAATTTGTGAATCAGGACTTACCCCTCACGAAACCGTGCTGACTACCCAGGATTAAACTGCATCTTTCCAAATGGTCATAAATCCTATCCCTCAGGACCTTTTCCATTAACTTACCGACCACCAAAGTAAGACTAACTGGCCTATAATTACCAGGGTTATGCCTGTTTCCTTTCCTGAAGAGAGGAATAACATTTGCCACTCTCCAGTCCTATGGACCCACATCATGATTATCCCCGTGGACAGTGAGGACCCAAAGATTAAAGCTAAAGGTGCCACAATCTCATCCCTTGCCTCCCAAAGTATCCTAGGATGCATCCCATCTGGCCCAGGGGATTTAGCAACCCTCAGGTTTTTCAAAATTGCTAATATATCTTCCCTCAGAACATCTACCTCCTCCATCCTATCAGCCTGTATCACCCACTCCTCCTCAAAAACATGGCCTCTCTCCTTAGTGAACACTGAAGAAAAGTATTTATTCAATGCCTCACCTATCCCTTCTGACTCCATGCACAAGTTCCCACTACTATCCTTGACTGGCCCTAACCTCACCCTGGTCATTCTTTTATTTCTCACATAAGAGTAAAAAGCCTTGGGGTTTTCCTTTATCCGACCCGCCAAGGACTTCTCATGCCCCCTCCTGCCTCTCCTAAGCCCTTTCTTTAACTCATTCCTTGCTACCTTGTAACCCTCAAGCGACCCAACTGAACCTTGTTTTTTCATCCTTACATACTCTTCCTTCCTTTTTCCTCTTAACAAGACATTCGACCTCCTTTGTGAACCACAGTTCCCTCACTCGGCCATTTCCTCCTTGCCTGACAGGGACATACCTATCAAGGACACACAGTATTTGTTCCTTGAAAAAGCTCCACTTTTCATTCGTGCCCATACCTGACAGTTCCTGCAGCTTCCTCACAACTCACAGCCCAGTTTTGTGATTGTTAGCAAATTTGGAAATGTTACATTTACATAGAACATAGAACATTACAGCGCAGAACAGACCCTTCGGCCCACGATGTTGCGCCGACCAGTTACAAAACAATGACCCACTAACCTAAACCAATCCCTTTTCATCCATAAACCTATCCACGGATCTCTTAAACGCCCCCAAACTAGGTGCATTTACAACTGCAGCTGGCAGGGCATTCCAGTCCCTCACCACCCTCTGGGTAAAGAACCTACCCCTGACATCTGTCCTATAACCACCCCCCCTTAATTTAAAATCGTGCCCCCTCGTGCTAGCTTTCTCCATCCTAGGAAAAAGGCTATCACTATCTATCCTGTCTAAACCTCTAATCATCTTATATGTTTCAATGAGATCCCCTCTTAGCCGCCTTCTTTCCAGCGAAAACAACCCCAAATCCCCCAGCCTCTCCTCATAGGACCTCCCCTCCATACCAGGCAACATCCTGGTAAATCTCCTCTGCACCCTCTCCAAAGCCTCTACATCCTTCCTGTAATGTGGGGACCAGAACTGCACACAGTACTCCAAGTGCGGCCACACCAGAGTTGTGTACAGTTGCAACATGACGCTGCGACTCCTAAATTCAATCCCCCTACCAATAACGCCAAGACACCGTATGCCTTCTTAACAACCTTATCTACTTGACTCCCACCTTTCAGGGATCTATGTACACATACACCTAGATCCCTCTGTTCATCCACACTATTCAAAGTCCTACCGTTAGCTCTATACTCGACACATCTGTTATTCCTACCAAAGTGAATTACCTCACACTTCTCCGCATTAAACTCCATCCGCCACCTCTCGGCCCAGCTCTGCAACCTGTCTAAGTCTTCCTGCAAACTATGACACCCTTCATCACTATCTACCACACCTCCGACTTTGGTGTCATCAGCAAATTTACTAATCCACCCAACTATACCCTCATCCAGATCATTAATAAAAATTACAAACAGCAGTGGCCCCAAAACAGATCCCTGAGGCACACCACTCGTAACCAAACTCCATGATGAATGTTTACCATCAACCACCACCCTCTGTCTCCTATCCGCTAGCCAATTCCTGATCCAATTTCCTAGATCACCCCCAATCCCATACATCTGCATTTTCTGCAGAAGCCTACCATGGTGAACCTTATCAAACGCCTTACTAAAATCCATATACACCATGTCCACTGCCTTACCCCCATCCACCTCTTTGGTCACTTTCTCAAAAAACTCAATAAGAACATAAGAAATAGGAGCAGGAGTAGACCATCTGGCCCTTCAAGCCTGCCCCGTCATTCAATAAGATCATGGCTGATCTGTCGTGACTCAGCTCCACCTTCCCGCCCTCTCCCCATAACCCTTAATCCCTTCTCTTATCAAAAACCCATCAACCCCCTTCTTGAAAATATTTAGCGAGGCAGCCTCCACCACTTCAACGGGTAGAGAATTCCAGAGATTCACCACCCTTTGAGTGAAGAAGTTCCTCTTCAACTCCGTTCTAAAACGCTCCCCCTTTATCTTGAGGCTGTGCCCCCTAGTCCTACTGTCTTTTTTGAGCAGGAAGAGTCTCTCCACCTCTGTCCTATCCATCCCATTCATCATCTTATACATCTCAATGAGATCTCCCCTCATTCTTCTAAACTCCAAAGAGTTCAAGCCTAGTTCATTCAGCCTCTCCTCATAGCTCAACCCCCTCAACTCCGGTATCAGCCTAGTAAACCTCCTCTGCACTCCCTCCAAGGCCAAAATATCTTTGCGCAGGTGCGGCGCCCAAAACTGCACACAGTACTCCAGCTGCGGCCTCACCAATGCCCTATACAGCTGCAGCAAGACCTCCCTACTTTTATATTCAATCCCCTTCGCTATGAAGGCCAGCATCCCATTCGCCTTCCTGACCACCTGCTGCACCTGCAAGCTGGGTTTTTGCGTCTCATGCACAAGGACCCCGAGGTCCCTCTGCACCGTTGCCTGCTGCAGTTTTTCGCCCCGTAAGTAATAGTCCTTCCTACCATTCTTCGTTCCAAAGTGGACCACCTCACACTTGCCAACATTAAATTCCATTTGCCATTTCCTGGCCCATTCGCACAGCCTATCTAGATCCTTCTGCAGACTCTCCACACCCTCCGCACAATTTGCCGTTCCCCCAATCTTGGTGTCATCAGCAAATTTCGACACCCTGCACTCAGTTCCCTCCTCCAGATCATCTATATAAATGGTAAATAACTGAGGCCCCAGCACCGACCCCTGGGGCACTCCACTAGTCACCATCCGCCAATCCGAATAGCACCCGTTGACCCCCACACTCTGCCTCCTATTTGACAACCAATCCTCTATCCACGCTAACACCCTACCCCCAACTCCAAGTCCCCTGACCTTCTGCAATAACCTCTTATGAGGTACCTTGTCAAACGCCTTCTGAAAATCCAGAAAGACCACATCCACCAGTAAGGCACGACCTACCCGCCACAAAACCATGCTGACTATCTCCAATCAATTCATTACTCTCCAAATAACTATAAATCCTATCCCGAATAATTTTTTCTAAAACCTTGCCCACAACAGAAGTGAGACTCACCGGTCTATAATTCCCGGGGAAGTCTCTGTTCCCCTTCTTAAACAATGGGACAACATTTGCTGTCCTCCAATCTTCCGGGACTATACCAGAGGCCAACACAGGGACAGAGGGATCAGTAAACCCAGGGACAGAGGGATCAGTAAACCCAGGGACAGAGGGATCAGTAAACCCAGGGACAGAGGGATCAGTAAACACAGGGACAGAGGGATCAGTAAACACAGGGACAGAGGGATCAGTAAACACAGGGACAGAGGGATCAGTAAACCCAGGGACAGAGGGATCAGTAAACCCAGGGACAGAGGGATCAGTAAACACAGGGACAGAGGGATCAGTAAAACCAGGGACAGAGGGATCAGTAAACACAGGGACAGAGGGATCAGTAAACACAGGGACAGAGGGATCAGTAAACACAGGGACAGAGGGATCAGTAAACACAGGGACAGAGGGATCAGTAAACACAGGGACAGAGGGATCAGTAAACCCAGGGACAGAGGGATCAGTAAACACAGGGACAGAGGGATCAGTAAACACAGGGACAGAGGGATCAGTAAACCCAGGGACAGAGGGATCAGTAAACACAGGGACAGAGGGATCAGTAAACACAGGGACAGAGGGATCAGTAAACACAGGGACAGAGGGATCAGTAAACACAGGGACAGAGGGATCAGTAAACACAGGGACAGAGGGATCAGTAAACCCAGGGACAGAGGGATCAGTAAACCCAGGGACAGAGGGATCAGTAAACCCAGGGACAGAGGGATCAGTAAACCCAGGGACAGAGGGATCAGTAAACACAGGGACAGAGGGATCAGTAAACACAGGGACAGAGGGATCAGTAAACACAGGGACAGAGGGATCAGTAAACACAGGGACAGAGGGATCAGTAAACCCAGGGACAGAGGGATCAGTAAACCCAGGGACAGAGGGATCAGTAAACACAGGGACAGAGGGATCAGTAAACACAGGGACAGAGGGATCAGTAAACACAGGGACAGAGGGATCAGTAAACACAGGGACAGAGGGATCAGTAAACACAGGGACAGAGGGATCAGTAAACCCAGGGACAGAGGGATCAGTAAACACAGGGACAGAGGGATCAGTAAACACAGGGACAGAGGGATCAGTAAACACAGGGACAGAGGGATCAGTAAACACAGGGACAGAGGGATCAGTAAACACAGGGACAGAGGGATCAGTAAACCCAGGGACAGAGGGATCAGTAAACACAGGGACAGAGGGATCAGTAAACACAGGGACAGAGGGATCAGTAAACACAGGGACAGAGGGATCAGTAAACACAGGGACAGAGGGATCAGTAAACACAGATCTGAAGATCAGAGCCAGAGGCTCAGCAATCACTCCTCTTGCTTCCCAGAGAATCCTGGGGTAAATCCCATCCGGACCAGGGGACTTATCTATTTTCAGACCCTCCAGAATATCTAGCACATCCTCCTTATCAACTGTAACACTGTCAATTCTACTCCCCTGCAACCCAGTGTCCTCCTCAGCTATATCCATGTCCCCTTGCGTGAACACCGAAGAGAAATATTGGTTCAATGCCTCTCCAATCTCCTCCGGTTCCACACATAACTTCCCTCTGCTGTCTATAACTGGCCCTAATCTTGCCCTGACCAACCTTCTATTCTTGACATACCTATAGAACGCCTTAGGATTCTCCTTAACCCTATCAGCCAAAGTCTTCTCATGTCCTCTTTTAGCCCTTCTTAACTCCCTCTTCAACTCCCTCCTAGCCAATCTAAAGTTTTCTAATGCACTACCCGAGCCCTCATGTCTCATCCGAACATAAGCCTCCTTTTTCCTCTTAACCAACGAAAAAACTTTTTTGGTGCACCACGGTTCCCTGGGCCTACCAATTCCTCCTTGCCTGACAGGGACATAGAACATAGAACATTACAGCGCAGAACAGGCCCTTCGGCCCACGATGTTGCGCCGACCAGTTACAAAACAATGACCCACTAGCCTAAACCAATCCCTTTTCATCCATAAACCTATCTACAGATCTCTTAAACGCACCCAAACTAGGTGCATTTACAACTGCAGCAGGCAGGGCATTCCAATCCCTCACCACCCTCTGGGTAAAGAACCTACCCCTGACATCCGTCCTATAACTACCCCCCCTTAATTTAAAGCCATGTCCCCTCGTGCTAGCTTTCTCTATCCGAGGAAAAAGGCTATCACTGTCCACCCGATCTAAACCTCTAATCATCTTATATGTTTCAATAAGATCCCCTCTTAGCCGCCTTCTTTCCAACGATAACAACCCCAAATCCCTATCACGGACTCGCAGTAGCTGCTCCTTGAAAAAACTCCACATTTCGTACGTTCCCAGTCCCTGTAATCCCCTAGTCCAACCTATGCTTCCTAATTCTCTCCTAATAGCCTCATAATTACCCTTCCCCCAGCTAAAACCACCAGCCCAAGGTTCATGCCTATCCCTTTCCATCACTAAGGTGAACGTAACCGAATTGTGGTCACTATCACCAAAATGCACACCAACTTCCAAGTCTAGCACCTGGTCTGGCTCATTTCCCAGCACCAAATCCAATATAGCCTCACCTCTAGTTGGCCTATCTACATACTGAGTCAAAAAACCTTCCTGCTTTGTGTAAAAACTGACCCCTCTAACGAGCTAGAGCTATAAAAATTCCAATCAATATTAGTAAAGTTAAAATCCCCCATAACAATTACCCTATTACTATCACTCCTAACCAGGATCGTTTCCGCAATCCTTTCCTCAACCTCTCTAGAACTTTTAGGAGGTCTATAAAAGACTCCCAACAGGGTGACCTCTCCTCTCCTATTTCTAATCTCCGCCCATACTACCTCAACAGACAAGTCCTCATCAAACTTCCTCTCTGACACTGAGATACAATCCCTGACCAATAATACTACCCCTCCCCCCCTCCTACCTCCTTCTCTACTCCGACTAAAACATTTGAACCCCGTGACCTGCAGCAACCATTCCTGACCCTGCTCTGTCCATGTCTCTGAAATGGCCACAACATCAAAGTCCCAGGTACTGATCCACGCTGCAAGTTCATCCACTTTATTGCGAATACTCCTCGCATTAAAGTATACGCATTTCAAACCCTGCTCCACCCCACCCCTGCGATGCTGTGCATTGCAGTCCCCATCTATGCCCCCCTCACTTTCAACCTCTCTACTCAGGATCCCACCCCCCCCTCCGAATCAGTTTAAACCTAACTGGATAGCCTTAGCAAATTTACCCCCCAGGATATTGGTCCCCCTCTGATTCAGGTGTAAACCATCCCTCTTATAGAGGTCCCACCTTCCCCAGAATGAGCCCCAATTGCTCAAGTACCTGAACCCCTCCCTCCTGCACCATCCCCTCAGCCACAAGTTCAAACTTTCCCTCTCTCTATTCCTCTCTAAACTATCCCGTGGCACAGGCAAGAGTCCAGAGATAACCACTCTATCAGACTTGGCCTTTAGCTTCTACCCCAACTCCATAAATCTCTGCTTAATATCCCCTTCCCTTAACCTCCCTATGTCATGTGTCCCCACATGAACTATAACTTGGGGTTGATCTCCCTCTCCCCTGAGAGTCTTGAATATCCTCTCTGATACATCCTGGACCCCAGCCCCTGGTAGGCAACACACCAGCCCTGAGTCCCTACCATTGCTACCGACTCTCCTATCCGTCCCCTTGACTGTGGAGTCCCCAATCACGAGGCCCAATCTTTTACAGCCCCTAACCACCTGAGCTTTCACACTAGGCTCACCCCCAGCAGCCTGCTCCATTTGGCTATCCCCAGTTGATTCCTCCTCAACTATAGCCTCCAGGACCACAAACCTATTTTGGAGGGGAACAGCCCCAGGGGATTGACCCCCCAATTGCTTCTTTCCCCTCTTCCTGGCAGTGATCCAAGACTCATTTCTAGGAGTGACTATCTCCTTATAACTCCTATCGATTTCCACCTCCGCCTCCTGAATTATGCGGAGTTCCTCTAACTCCACCTCCAACTCCTTTACACACTCCTCCAGAAGCTGCAATCTAACACACTTCCTACAAGTAAAATCACCTGAAACACTACTAGATTCCCTCACCACATACATCCCACAGGAGATGCAGCACACTGCCTGAACTGCCATCCCTGAAACAATTACCAGCAGAAAAATAAAAATATATAAAAAAAAACCTTCCCCCACACTTATAATTAGGTTAGAGGAGGTGGGAGGGTGGGATTCTCTACCAGTGTAGAGGATCGGGTATCCTCTCTACACTAATTTATAGGGTTAGGGGCCCGAGAAAAAAAACTCCAACTCCCGGTAAGCGCCCTAGTGACGATTTCCTGTTTCGAACTAATTTTTTTTAAAAACCGCTGAAACTCGCAACTTTCAAACTATAAATAAAAAGTTAAACAATAAAAACAGAAAAATGTACCTGTTTGCTGCCTCCTCTCACGCCCAAAGATCGCATGCCTCTCAATACTGCTCCTCAGGAACAATGAGGGAAGTGGGGGCTGGGGTGAGTGGTGGGGGGTTGGGGGGTGGGTGTGGGGGGCTGGGGTGAGTGGTGGGGGGTTGGGGGGTGGGTGTGGGGGGCTGGGGTGAGTGGTGGGGGGTTGGGGGGTGGGTGTGTGGGGATGGGGTGAGTGGTGGGGGGTTGGGGGGTGGGTTGGGGGGGATGGGGTGGTGGGGCTTGGGGGGTGGGGTTGGGGGGGTGCGTGGGGGGGGGTGGGGTTGTGGGGGAGGCTGGGCAGGTTAACAAGGGCAACAATGCAGGGTCATGGGATATATTAGAGAGGGGCTTATTTGAGAGGAAATTGGTTGGTGGGGTGTCATTGTCACACTGTACAAGGATCGGGGCAGAGGGAAGGAGGTGGTGATCGGGCTGGCCAGCTTGGGGGCGGAGGGGGGGGAAGGGTCGCCGGGAATGGGAGAGTTGGGTCTGCCCGGGGGGGGAAGGGTCAGGGAGATCAGGGGTTTTGGGGCTGGGGTGGGTGGTGGGGGGCTGGGGTGAGTGGTGGGGGGTTGGGGGGTGGGGCTGGGGGGCTGGGGTGAGTGGTGGGGGGTTGGGGGATGGGTGTGGGGGGATGGGGTGAGTGGTGGGGGGTTGGGGGGTGGGGGTGGGGGGCTGGGGTGAGTGGTGGGGGGTTGGGGGGTGGGTGTGGGGGGCTGGGGTGAGTGGTGGGGGGTTGGGGGGTGGATGGTGGGGGGATGGGGTGGTGGGGGGCTGGGGTGAGTGGTGGGGGGGTTGGGGGGTGGTGTGGGGGGGTGGGGTGGTGGGGGGTTGGGGGCTGGGGTTGGGGGGATGGGGTGGTGGGGGGGTGGGTGGTGGGTGGGGGGGGTGGGGGGGGTTGGGGGGTGGTGTGGGGGGATGGGGTAGTGGGGGGTTGGGGGGATGGGGTGGTGGGTGGGGGGGGTGGGGTTGGGGGGGGTGGGGTGGTGGGGGGTTGGGGGTGGGTTGGGGGGGTGGGTGGGGGGGTGGGGTTGTGGGGGAGGCTGGGCAGGTTAACAAGGGCAACAATGCAGGGTCATGGGGCTGGCCAGCGATCGGGAGGACGACTGTGTTTGGGCCACTGTGCTTGCACTGATCTCCGCTCTGACAGATCAGCACATACACAGTAACTCACTCAGCCTTATGCTGCCGGCCTCTCCAGTGGGAATAGGCCCCCAGATTTCCAACGTGAATCACACCAGGACACTCTGTACTGTAGACTGTGGGAGATCCATTTTGAAAAATCCTGCTAAAAAAAACAGCAGTTTTTACGTGAATTGGCACTTCAAATTTTTTTGGGAGAATCACCTCTCTTCCCCCCCCATTTCCCGGTCCACATCTTTTATAATCTTTCCCAATTCTGATGTCAGGCTGACTGGTCTGTAATTGTCTTTTTTTCTCTCCCCTCCTTTTTAAGTTACATTTGTCACCTCTAGGAAATGTTCCAGAGCCTATATAGAATTTTGGAAGGTGACCACAATGTATCCAATATTTCCAGGGCCGCTTCCTTGAATACTCTGGGATGTAGCTTATCAGGTTCTGCCAGCCTTTAACCCATTAATTTCCACAGCAGCATTTTCTTACTAATACTGGTTTCCATGGAATCATAGAACCCTACAGTGCAGAAAGAGGCCCTTCGGCCCATCGAACACAATCCCACCCAGGCCCTACCCCCATATCCCTACATATTATACCTACTAATCCCTCTAACCTATGCATCCCTGGACACTAAGGGACAATTTCTTTGCGTGGCCAATGAACCTAACCCGCACATCTTTGGACTGTGGGAGGAAACCGGAGCACCCGGAGAAAACCCACACAGACATGAGGAGAATGTGCAAACTCCACACAGACAGTGACCCGAGCCGGGAATCGAACCCAGGACCCTGGAGCTGTGAAGCAGCAGTGCTAACCACTGTGCTACTGTGCCGTTTCCTTCAGTTCTGCCCTCTCACTTGACCCTTGGTTCTCTAACATTTCTGGGGGTTTATTTGTCACCTCTTAGAACATAGAAAAACTACAGCAGAAACAGGCCCTTCAGCCCACAAGTTGCGCTGCTCTCTTTTGTGAAGATAGAACCAAAGTATGTGTTCAGATCTTCTGCCCTTTCTTTGTTTCCCGTTATAATTTGAAGGGAGTCGTCCTATGGCGAGAGGCTGAGTAAATCAGGTTGATATTCTCTGGAGTTTAGAAGAATGAGAGGTGATCACATTGAAACATTCATGATTCTGAAGGGGTTTGATAGGGTAGATACAGAGAGGTGGTCTCCCCTGACTGGGGAATCCAGAAAACAGAGGCACAGTCTTAGGATAAGGGATTGATCAGTTGGATTGAAATGAAAGGGTAGTGAAATTCTCGACCTCAGAGGGTTGTGGGTGCTCCATTGTTGGGTAGATTTAAGTCTGGGACAGAGAGATTTCTGGTCTCTCAAGGAATGAAGAGATATGGGGAGTGGACGGGGAAAGTGGGGCTGGATCAGTCGTGATGAGATTGAATGGAACAGGTTCGATAGGCTGAGTGGTCTATTTCTGTGTTTATGATAATGATCAAAAAAGACAGTAGGACTAGGGGGCACAGCCTCAAGATAAAGGGGGGGCGGTTTAGAACAGAGTTGAGGAGGAACTTCTTCACTCAAAGGGTGGTGAATCTCTGGAATTCTCTGCCCGTTGAAGTGGTGGAGGCTGCCTCGCTAAATATTTTTAAGAAGCGGGTTAATGGGTTTTTGATAAGAGAAGGGATTAAGGGTTATGGGGAGAGGGCGGGAATGTGGAGCTGAGTCACGACAGATCAGCCATGATCTTATTGAATGGCGGGGCAGGCTCGAAGGGCTAGATGGCCTACTCCTGCTCCTATTTCTTATGTTCTTATGTTCTTATCTGTCTGTGCTTCCTCCTTAGGCAGACTATGAGGTGACTCCTGATGAAAAGCGGAAGGATTGTGGCCAATGCCTGGTGAACAAATTCCTAAACCCCAAGGTATAGCATTGACCTTATTCCTGCCCCTCAGATGGAGTAAACAATATTGGTTGTGTTGTGTGAAGTGGTAACAGACCCAGGAGCTCTGAGTGCAGTAAGGCTGGCAAATTGTGGTACACTCTTTGGTTGAGACAGAAGCCAAGCTGATATTCATCTCTACAATGACTCACATTTTCAAGCCAAAACGAGGTTTAAAATGAAGGTTCTGTCACACTGAACTTCTCTATTTCTTCTCTAGTCTCCTGATTATATAGCAGAAATGCCCAACAGCTTGAGGAGTCATTGTTCACAGGAACTGCAAAATGGAGCCTGCAAGGAGCTCTTCACAGAATGTGACAAGTAAGTGTGGTGGAAAGAAGCTGTGCATCAACTCTCACACTTCATAAATTGACAAGTCAGTGATTCAAATTGTCCGGGTCACTTGCAGCAGTTTTTATTTTCTTCCTTTCAATGCAGCGAAATTCCATTCGTGTTACACCCTGGGCTGAAAACAAGCAAAATCTGACATCAAACTACATAAGATACAGAGACCCTTGTGAATCTGATCAGTTTAAGGAGCATCTTAAAGGAGAGTTTGAGATATGGAGAGATTTAAAGAGTCAATTCCAGAGCCAGGCAGCTAAAGACATGGAAACCAGTGGTGAAGTGATTCTAATTGATAATGGAAATGAGGCTCGAACTAGAGGCATGCAGACGTCACCAAGAGTTATGGGGCTGGAAGAGTTTATAGAAATAGGGGAGGGTTGTAGGGGTGGGGGTAATTACAGAGATAGGGAGGGTTTTGCAACTGGAGGGGATTACAAATTTTGGGAGAGTTGTAGGCCTGGAGGAGGTCACAGCGGTAGGCAGGGCTGTGGGGCTAGAGGGGATTACCAAAATAGGGTGGGGTGGGAGGCTGAGGAGGTTAGAGACAGAGAGGTTTGTAGGGCCTGGAGGAGATTGCAAAGATAGGGAGGGATGGGAGGCTGGAGGAGGATACAGTGATGGGAAGTGGTGGGGCTATGGAGGGATTTGAAATATCCTTAAATCTGGCATGTATTTAGTGTTGGTCAGTGAACACGGGGCATAGGGGAATGGGTGCTGATGTGAGTTAAGACACAGGCAGCAGCGGTTTGAGTGACCTCAGCTTTACAGAATGCAAAATGCCGGGAAGCGGGCAGGAATGTGTTGGAATAGTCCCATCTGGAGGTAACTCGTGCTTGGACAAGGGTTTCAGCAGCAGATGGGTTGAGGCAGGGTCAGAATTGGGTAATGTTACCGCAAGGGGATCTTAGTGAAGGTGTAAATCGGTGTGCTCATTTTGGGGTTAAATATTGGTGGAGGCTGCCTCGCTAAATGTTTTCAAGAAGCGGGTTGATGGGTTTTTGATAAGAGAGGGGATTAAGGGTTATGGGGAGAGGGCGGGAATGTGGAACTGAGCCACGACAGATCAGCCATGATCTTATTGAATGGCGGGGCAGGCTCGAAGGGCCAGATGGCCTACTCCTGCTCCTATTTCTTATGTTCTTATTTGTACCAGATTCTACTCAGAGGCATGAATTTGGACTGGTCTGTCACCATCAACTGCATTCTTGATGGCATAGAAATTAGAAGCAGGAATAGGCCATTTGGCCTTTCCAGCCTGCATTCATTTTGATCATGGCTGATCATCAAATTTAATATCTTGATCCTGCCTTCCTCCCGAAATCCTTTGAAGTCTTTAACCCCAAGAGCTAAAGTTTCTATGAGATCCCCTTTCAATTTTCTAAATGCCAATAAATATAATCCTAACCGACCTAGTCTCTCCTCATATGACAGACCTGCCATCCCAGGAATAAACTTAGGAAGCCTTTGCTGTAATCCCTCCATAGCAAGGACATCCTTCCTCAGATAAGAACACCAAAACTGCACACACTATCCTTTCGACAAAGGGTCATCTGGACTCACAACGTCAGCTCTTTTCTTCCTTACAGATGCTTTAGATCTGCTGAGATTTTCCAGCATTTTCTCTTTTGGTTTCAGATTCCAGCATCCGCAGTAATTTGCTTTTTTACACACTATTCCAGGTGTGGCCTCACCAAAGCCCTGTACAATTGCAGGAAAATATTCCTATTCCTATCCTCTTACGATGAAGGCCAACCTACCTGCTGTACCTGTGCACTTACTTTCAGCAACTAATACATAAAGATACCTAAGTGTCCACCTCTGAGTCCACATTGCAAGCAGTTAGTATCCTCTTCTCATACAGTATAATTTTGTTGCTTCCCCTGACATTGTTATTCTTGGTGTGGAGATGCTGGCGTTGGACTGGGGTAAACACAGTAAGAAGTCTCACAACACCAGATTAAAGTCCAACAGGTTTATTTGACAGCAAAAACCACAAGCTTTTGGAGCACTGCTCCTTCATCAGGTGAGTGGGGAGTTCTGCTCACAAACAGGGCGTATAAAGACACAAACTCAATTTACAAAATAATGGTTGGAATGTGAGTCTTTACAGGTAATCAAGTCTTAAAGGTACAGACGGTGTGAGTGGAGAGAGAGTTAAGCACAGGTTAAAGAGATGTGTATTGTCTCCAGACAGGACAGTTAGTGAGATTTTGCAAGTCCAGGCAAATCATGGGGGTTACAGATAGAGTGACATGAACACAAGATCCCAGTTAAGGCTGTGTGCAGAACTTGGTTATCAATCTCTGCTCAGTGACTCTGCATTGTTGTCTTTTGTGTTCGCATAGCTGCTTGTTATTCTTCTTCTTGTTGTGATGAATGCAAGATATAAACTTCAACAAAATGGCTTTGTTTTTCAGAAGCACCCAGCTGTATGTGACCGAAGGGTTAGCTGGGTTGGTAGTGGGAAGTGAGTCTGGAGGTTTGACTGGGAGCTAAGAATGAGGGAATGAAGGATTGAGGAGGGTAGCTCTGAGTTATCCAAGTGTTATAAAACCCTATTGATGTTATGTTATGAGCGAGTCTGTTCGAAACTGCAACATTTCTTTAATATGGTGTGTTATTTTTTTCTTATTAGCAAGAAATGTTTGCGGAAACAGTGAAAACTCAGACCTCTCCTGTTAAACAAAAGTATTTATTACATAGAAGATAATACACAACAACCTTATATTTTCACACATTAACAGTAAGTACATGGTCCCTCAAAGACAGAAAATCTGTTTTCCCCGTAATCCTAAACGCTGCTGAGACCCCCGTTTCCCAAAGAACAACCATAAACCTATTGGTCAACTGTAGCTAGTGAATATCACACTGCAGAGCTTTGGCAACCAGGACTTGGGAATGGCCTTCAATTCAGCAACAAAACCGATCTTTCGCGGAAATTGATTTGCCTTTGGTACTATTTTTATCTGAAGCTGCTTCTTGAGAATGGCTGCCTCCCCTTCTCTTCTGCCCCAAGTCTCTGGCTGAACTGGTTCCTGGCGGGTTGGCTACTTCTTCAACACTTCATCTGTATCTAAACTGCTTCCTGACTCTCAGCACTCTGACTACCAATTGTATTAGTTGCAAAGGACACTCTTGTTCCCTATTTTTTCCTTTCTCTTAGGTACTGACCAGACATGATTTACAAACTACATGGCATTCCGTTTTAATTATGCAAAACAATATATTTATTCTAATAGCATCGTACCATTTTGTGGCAGAAGTGAGACACACAGTGACAATCAGCATGTCCAGTTACTGCGTGTCTCCGGTGTTTCCCTGTACATCTGACATCCTTTCTCATGTTGCACATTCTCTCCATCACAAGGTTGATCCATGATTTTCTGAGTGTGGCACCATTTGCTGATTACCTGGACAGTCCGTATTTCAATCGCTTTCTCCAGTGGAAGTATCTGGAAAGGTGAGTTCTGACTAGAAGTACTGATCATGCTGCTCTCAGCGGAGAAGGTCAAAGGAAAGCTTGTGTTTGGGAGAAATTCTGAGACTGAAGTGAGATGGCACTTCAGTGGGAAAGCTCAGTGTATCTACATTTTACTGTTTCTGTCAACAGTGACAACTTTCTCAGAATATTACTAAGTCTCACAACAGATTACCCTCCCTGAATATTACTGTATCTGTCAGCAGTTTCCTCTCCCTGAATATTACTGTATCTGTCAGCAGTTTCCTCTCCCTGAATACTACTGTATTTGTCAGCAGTTTCCTCTCCCTGAATATTACTGTATCTGTCAGCAGTTTTCTCTCCCTGAATATTACTGTATCTGTCAGCAGTTTCCTCTGAATATTACTGTATCTGTCAGCAGTTTCCTCTCCCTGAATATTACTGTATCTGTCAGCAGTTTCCTCTCCCTGAATATTACTGTATTTGTCAGCAGTTTCCTCTCCCTGAATACTACTGTATTTGTCAGCAGTTTCCTCTCCCTGAATATTACTGTATCTGTCAGCAGTTTCCTCTCCCTGAATATTACTGTATCTGTCAGCAGTTTCCTCTCCCTGAATATTACTGTATTTGTCAGCAGTTTCCTCTCCCTGAATATTACTGTATCTGTCAGCAGTTTCCTCTCCCTGAATATTGCTGTATCTGTCAGCAGTTTCCTCTCCCTGAATATTACTGTATCTGTCAGCAGTTTCCTCTCCCTGAATATTGCTGTATCTGTCAGCAGTTTCCTCTGAATATTACAGTATCTGTCAGCAGTTTCCTCTGAATATTACTGTATCTGTCAGCAGTTTCCTCTGAATATTACTGTATCTGTCAGCAGTTTCCTCTGAATATTACTGTACCTGTCAGCAGTTTCCTCTGAATATTACTGTACCTGTCAGCAGTTTCCTCTGAATATTACTGTACCTGTCAGCAGTTTCCTCTGAATATTACTGTACCTGTCAGCAGTTTCCTCTGAATATTACTGTACCTGTCAGCAGTTTCCTCTGAATATTACAGTATCTGTCAGCAGTTTCCTCTGAATATTACTGTATCTGTCAGCAGTTTCCTCTGAATATTACTGTATCTGTCAGCAGTTTCCTCTGAATATTACTGTACCTGTCAGCAGTTTCCTCTGAATATTACTGTACCTGTCAGCAGTTTCCTCTGAATATTATTGTACCTGTCAGCAGTTTCCTCTGAATATTACTGTACCTGTCAGCAGTTTCCTCTGAATATTACAGTATCTGTCAGCAGTTTCCTCTGAATATTACTGTACCTGTCAGCAGTTTCCTCTGAATATTACTGTATCTGTCAGCAGTTTCCTCTGAATATTACTGTACCTGTCAGTAGTTTCCTCTGAATATTACTGTACCTGTCAGCAGTTTCCTCTGAATATTACTGTACCTGTCAGCAGTTTCCTCTGAATATTACTGTATCTGTCAGCAGTTTCCTCTGAATATTACTGTACCTGTCAGCAGTTTCCTCTGAATGTTACTGTACCTGTCAGCAGTTTCCTCTGAATGTTACTGTACCTGTCAGCAGTTTCCTCTGAATGTTACTGTACCTGTCAGCAGTTTCCTCTGAATATTACTGTACCTGTCAGCAGTTTCCGCTCCCTGAAAATTATTGTATCTGTCGGCAACTTCCTCTCTGAGTATTACTGTATCTGTCGGCAGTTTCCACTGCTGAATATTACTGTGTCTAAGCATTTTCTTCTGAATACTGCATCTTTTAGCAGTTTCCTCCTCAGTATACTGTATCTATCTGCAGTTTCTGCTCCCTGAAAATTATTGTATCTGTTGGCAGCTTCCTCTCTGAATATTACTGTATCTATCGGCAGCTTCCTCTTGTCGAATATTACTGTAGTGTCAGCAATTTCTCTTGCTAAATATTACTGCATCAGCAGTTTCCACTCTGAATATTATTGTATCTACCAAAAGTTTCTCTCTCTAAATATTACTGTATCTCTCTGCTCTTTCCTCTTTCTGTATATTACTTGGCCTGCCAGCAGTTTCCTCTGACTGAATATTACTGTGTCTGTCAACAGTTTTCTCTCCCTGATTACCGTAACAGTCAGCAGTTTCCCGTATCTGAATATTAATGTATCTGTCAAAATTTCCACTCTCTGAATATTACTTTTTCTGTCAACAGTTTGCTTTCTCTAAATATTACTGTGTCTTGCTGAATATTACTGTATAGAACATAGAACATAGAACATTACAGCGCAGAACAGGCCCTTTGGCCCACGATGTTGCGCCGACCAGTTACAAAACAATGACCCACTAGCCTAAACCAATCCCTTTTCATCCATAAACCTATCCACGGATCTCTTAAACGCCCCCAAACTAGGTGCATTTACAACTGCAGCTGGCAGGGCATTCCAGTCCCTCACCACCCTCTGGGTAAAGAACCCACCCCTGACATCTGTCCTATAACTACCCCCCCTTAATTTAAAATCGTGCCCCCTTGTGCTAGCTTTCTCCATCCTAGGAAAAAGGCTATCACTATCTACCCTGTCTAAACCTCTAATCATCTTATATGTTTCAATGAGATCCCCTCTTAGCCGCCTTCTTTCCAGCGAAAACAACTCCAAATCTCTCAGCCTCTCCTCATAGGATCTCCCCTCCATACCAGGCAACATCCTGGTAAACCTCCTCTGCACCCTCTCCAAAGCCTCTACATCCTTCCTGTAATGTGGGGACCAGAACTGCACACAAAACTCCAAGTGTGGCCGCACCAGAGTTGTGTACAGTTGCATCATGAGTCTGCGACTCCTAAATTCAATCCCCCTACCAATAAACGCCAAGACACCGTATGCCTTCTTAACAACCTTATCTACTTGATTCCCAACTTTCAGGGATCTATGTACACATACACCTAGATCCCTCTGCTCCTCCATACTATTCAAAGTCCTCCCGTTAGCCCTATACTCAACACATCTGTTATTCCTACCGAAATGAATTACCTCACACTTCTCCACATTAAACTCCATCCGCCACCTCTCAGCCCAGCTCTGCAACCTTTCTAAGTCATCCTGCAAACTATGACACCCTTCCTCACAATCTACCACACCTCCGACTTTGGTGTCATCAGCAAACTTACTAATCCACCCAACTATACCCTCATCCAGATCATTAATAAAAATTACAAACAGCAGTGGCCCAAAACAGATCCCTGAGGCACACCACTTGTAACCGAACTCCATGACGAATATTTACCATGAACCACCACTCTCTGTCTCCTATCTGCTAGCAAATTCCTGATCCAATTACCTAGATCACCCCCAATCCCATACATCTGCATTTTCTGCAGAAGCCTACCATGGTGAACCTTATCAAACGCCTTGCTAAAATCCATATACACCACATCAACTGCCTTACCCCTATCCACCTCTTTGGTCACTTTCTCAAAGAACTCGATAAGGTTAGTAAGGCACGACCTACCCGCTACAAAACCATGCTGACTGTCTCTAATCAACTCATTACTTTCCAAATAACTGTAAATCCTGTCTCTAATAATCCTTTCCATAACCTTACCCACCACAGAAGTAAGACTCACCGGTCTATAATTCCCAGGGAAGTCCCTTCTCCCCTTCTTAAACAATGGGACAACATTTGCTGTCCTCCAATCTTCTGGTACTATACCAGAGACTAACGACGACCTGAAGATCAGAGCCAGAGGCTCCGCAATCACCCCTCTTGCCTCCCAAAGAATCCTAGGGTAAATCCCATTCGGACCAGGGGACTTATCTATTTTCAAACCCTCTAAAATATCCAGCACATCCCCCGTATCAACTGCAATACTATCTATTTTACACCCCTGCACCCCAGTGTCCTCCTCAGCTACATTCATGTCCCCTTGCGTGAACACCGAAGAGAAATATTGGTTCAACGCCTCTCCAATCTCCTCCGGTTCCACACACAACTTCCCTCTACTGTCTGTAACTGGCCCTAATCTTGTCCTAACCAACCTTCTGTTCTTGACATACCTGTAAAACGCCTTAGGGTTCTCCTTAATCCTATCAGCCAAAGTCATCTCATGTCCTCTTTTAGCCCTTCTTAACTCCCTCTTCAACTCCCTCCTAGCCAATCTAAAACTTTCTAATGCACTACCTGAGCCCTCAAGCCTCATCCGAACATAAGCCTCCTTTTTCTTCCTAACCAACGAATCAACTTTTTTGTCAGCAGTTTCCCCTCTCATTGAATATAACTGTATCTGTCAACAGTTTCCTCTCTCTGAATACTGCATCTCTTAGCAGTTTCTCCCTCAATATACTGTATCCATCAATAGTTTCCAGGCTCTGAATATTACTTTATCTGTCAGCACTTTTGTCTCTCTGAATATTACTGTATCTATCAACAGTTTCCTCCCTCTGAATACTGCATCTCTTAGCAGTTTCCTCCTCAGTATACTGTATCCGTCAATAGTGTCCCCTCTCTGACCTCTGTTTCCTCTGAATATTACTATATCTATAAGCAGTTTCCTCTCTCTGAATATTACTGTAGCTGTCAGTAGTTTCCTGTTTGAATATTACTGTATCTATTTGTAGTTTCCTGATCTCAGTATGACTGTATCTGACAGCAGTTCCCCCTTGCTGAATATTACTGCACCTCTCAGCAGTTTTCTCTCTCTGAATACTACTGTATCTTTCAGCAGTTTCCTCTGACTATTACTGTACCTGCCTGTAGTTCCCTCTCTGAATATTACTGTCAGTGGGTTCCTCTCTCCAAATTTTACTGAATTTTATTTGGTTTGTCTCCACTTCATTCTATATCCTGCAAGGCTGGATCTGTAACACTAATTAATAATTCTTGGTTGTATTCTTTGACAGGCAACCTGTGACAAAGCATAACTTCCGTCAGTATCGTGTGTTGGGAAAGGGAGGCTTTGGTGAGGTGTGTGTCTGTTTGTGCAGTGAGCTGTATTCTTCTAATGCTGCTAACGCGTATTTGATTCCCGTCGCTGCCCCAGACCCCGTCAGCCCCCCACTGGATCCCCGTCGCCCCCACCCCTGCCCCGGATCCCTGTCAGCTCCTCCCCGCTGGATCCCCGTTGACCTGTGTGATATCCATGCCGTCTCTCTCAGGTGTGTGCCTGTCAGGTTCGGGCGACAGGGAAGATGTACGCCTGTAAGAAACTGGAGAAGAAACGAATCAAGAAGCGGAAAGGGGAAGTTATGACTCTGAATGAGAAAGAGATATTGGAAAAAGTCAATAGTCGCTTTGTCGTAAGTATTGCAATGATGTTGTTACCGCTCATGCCTAAAACAGCAAAGTTTAGCAGTGTCAGATTGTTGCTCAATCCAACAGTCTCTGTATTGCTCAACCCTGAAACCTCCATATCCCATTCCGAACCCCGCACTCAACACACCCCCTATATCCCACCCTCAAACCCCCCCCAACCCAACACACCCCCTATATCCCACCCTCAAACCCCCCCCCCACCCAACACACCCCTATATCCCACCCTCAAACCCCCCCACCCAACACACCCCCTATATCCCACCCTCAAACCCCCCCCAATCCAACACACCCCCTATATCCCACCCTCAAACCCCCCCCACCCAACACACCCCCTATATCCCACCCTCAAACCCCCCCCACCCAACACACCCCCTATATCCCACCCTCAAACCCCCCCCACCCAACACACCCCCTATATCCCACCCTCAAACCCCCCCCCACCCAACACACCCCCCTATATCCCACCCCTCAAACCCCGCACTCAACACACCCCCTACATCCCACCCTCAAACCCCCCCCCACCCAACACACCCCCTAATCCCACCCTCAAACCCCCCCCACCCAACACACCCCCTATATCCCACCCTCAAGCCCCCCCACCCAACACACCCCCTATATCCCACCCTCAAACCCCGCACTCAACACACCCCCTATATCCCACCCCACAAACCCCCCCACCCAACACACCCCCTATATCCCACCCTCAAACCCCCCCCACCCAACACACCCCCTATATCCCACCCTCAAACCCCCCCCACCCAACACACCCCCTATATCCCACCCTCAAACCCCCCCACCCAACACATCCCCTATATTCCACCCTCAAACCCCCCCCACCCAACACACCCCCCTATATCCCACCCTCAAACCCCCCCCACCCAACACACCCCCTATATCCCACCCTCAAACCCCGCACTCAACACACCCCCTATATCCCACCCTCAAACCCCCCCACTCAACACACCCCCTATATCCCACTCTCAAACTCCCCCCACCCAACACACCCCCTATATCCCACCCTCAAACCCCACACTCAACACACCCCCTATATCCCACCCTCAAACCCCCCCCACTCAACACACACCCTATATCCCACCCTCAAACCCCGCACTCAACACACCCCCTATATCCCACCCTCAAACTCCCCCCACCCAACACACCCCCTATATCCCACCCTCAAACCCCCCCCACCCAACACACCCCCTATATCCCACCCTCAAACCCCGCACTCAACACACCCCCTATATCCCACCCTCAAACCCCCCCCACTCAACACACCCCCTATATCCCACCCTCAAACCCCGCACTCAACACACCCCCTATATCCCACCCTCAAATCCCCCCCACCCAACACACCCCCTATATCCCACCCTCAAACCCCGCACTCAACACACCCCCTATATCCCACCCTCAAACCCCGCACTCAACACAGCCCCTATATCCCACCCTCAAACTCCCCCCACCCAGCACACCCCCTATATCCCACCCTCAAACCCCGCACTCAACACACCCCCTATATCCCACCCTCAAATCCCCCCCACCCAACACACCCCCTATATCCCACCCTCAAACCCCGCACTCAACACACCCCCTATATCCCACCCTCAAACCCCGCACTCAACACACCCCCTATATCCCACCCTCAAACTCCCCCCACCCAGCACACCCCTATATCCCACCCTCAAACCCCGCACTCAACACACCCCCCTATATCCCACCCTCACACCCCCGCACTCAACACACCCCCTATATCCCACCCTCAAACCCCGCACTCAACACACCCCCTATATCCCACCCTCAAACCCCCCACCCAACACACCCCCTACATCCCACCCTCAAACCCCGCACTCAACACACCCCCTATATCCCACCCTCAAACCCCCCCACCCAACACACCCCCTATATCCCACCCTCAAACCACCCCCCACCCAACACACCCCCTACATCCCACCCTCAAACCCCCCCCACCGAACACACCCCCTACATCCCACCCTCAAACCACCCCCACCCAACACACCCCCTATATCCCACCCTCAGACCCCCCCCCCACCCAACACAGCCCCTATATCCCACCCTCAAACCTCCCCACCCAACACACCCCCTATATCCCACCCTCAAACCACCCCCACCCAACACACCCCCTACATCCCACCCTCAAACCCCCCCCACCGAACACACCCCCTACATCCCACCCTCAAACCACCCCCACCCAACACACCCCCCTATATCCCACCCTCAGACCCCCCCCCACCCAACACACCCCCTATATCCCACCCTCAAACCCCGCACTCAACACACCCCCTATATCCCACCCTCAAACCCCGCACTCAACACACCCCCTATATCCCACCCTCAAACCCCCCCACCCAACACACCCCCTATATCCCACCCTCAAACCCCGCACTCAACACACCCCCTATATCCCACCCTCAAACCCCGCACTCAACACACCCCCTATATCCCACCCTCAAACTCCCCCCACTCAACACACCCCCTATATCCCACCCTCAAACCCCGCACTCAACACACCCCCTATATCCCACCCTCAAACCCCGCACTCAACACACCCCCTATATCCCACCCTCAAACCCCGCACTCAACACACCCCCTATATCCCACCCTCAAACCCCGCACTCAACACACCCCCTATATCCCACCCTCAAACTCCCCCCACTCAACACACCCCCTATATCCCACCCTCAAACCCCGCACTCAACACACCCCCTATATCCCACCCTCAAACCCCACACTCAACACACCCCCTATATCCACCCTCAAACCCCCCCCACCCAACACACCCCCTATATCCCACCCTCAAACCCCCCCCCACCCAATACACCCCCTATATCCCACCCTCAAACCCCGCACTCAACACACCCCCTATATCCCACCCTGAACTCCCCCCACCCAACACACCCCCTATATCCCATCCTCAAACCACCCCCCACCCAACACACCCCCTATATCCCACCCTCAAACCCCGCACTCAACACACCCCCCTATATCCCACCCTCAAACCCCCCCCACCCAACACACCCCCTATACCCACCCTCACACCCCCCCCCACCCAACACACCCCCTATATCCCACCCTCAAACCCCCCCCACCCAACACACCCCCTATATCCCACCCTCAAACCCCGCACTCAACACACCCCCTATATCCCACCCTCAAACCCCGCACTCAACACACCCCCTATATCCCACCCTCAAACCCCACCACCCAACACACCCCCTATATCCCACCCTCAAACCCCACCACCCAACACACCCCCTATATCCCACCCTCAAACCCCCCCCACCCAACACACCCCCTATATCCCACCCTCAAACCCCCCACACTCAACACACCCCCTATATCCCACCCTCAAACCCCCCCACCCAACACACCCCCCTATATCCCCACCCTCAAACCCCCCTCCACTCAACACACCCTCTATATTCCACCCTCAAACCCCCCCCCACCCAACACACCCCCTATATCCCACCCTCAAACCCCCCCCCACTCAACACACCCCCTATATCCCACCCTCAAACCCCCCCCACCCAACACATCCCCTATATCCCACCCTCAAACCCCCGCAATCAACACACCCCCTATATCCCACCCTCAAACCCCCCCACCCAACACACCCCCCTATATCCCACCCTCAAACCCCCGCACTCAACACACCCCCCTATATCCCACCCTCAAACCCCCTCCACTCAACACACCCCCTATATCCCACCCTCAAACCCCCCCCCACCCAACACACCCCCTATATCCCACCCTCAAACCCCCGCAATCAACACACCCCCCTATATCCCACCCTCAAACCCCCCCACCAACACACCCCCTATATCCCACCCTCAAACCCCGCACTCAACACACCCCCTATATCCCACCCTCAAACCCCGCACTCAACACACCCCCTATATCCCACCCTCAAACCCCCCCACCCAACACACCCCCTATATCCCACCCTCAAACCCCGCACTCAACACACCCCCTATATCCCACCCTCAAACCCTGCACTCAACACACCCCCTATATCCCACCCTCAAACCCCCCCCACCCAACACACCCCCTATATCCCACCCTCAAACTCCGCACCCAACACACTCCCTATATCCCACCCTCAAACCCCCCCACCCAACACACCCCCTTATCCCACCCTCAAACCATCCCCACCCAATACACCCCCTATATCCCACCTTCAAACCCCCCCACCACCCAACACACCCCCTATATCCCACCTTCAAACCCCCCCACCACCCAACAAACCCCCTATATCCCACCCTCAAACCCCGCACTCAACACACCCCCTATATCCCACCCTCAAACCCCACACTCAACACACCCCCTACATCCCACCCTCAAACCCCCCCACCCAACACACCCCCTTATCCCACCCTCAAACCCCCCCCACCCAACACACCCCCTATATCCCACCCTCAAACCCCACACTCAACACACCCCCTACATCCCACCCTCAACCCCCCCCACCGAACACACCCCCCTACATCCCACCCTCAAACCACCCACACCCAACACACCCCCTATATCCCACCCTCAGACCCCTCCCCCCACCCAACACACCCCGTATATCCCACCCTCAAATCCCACACTCAACACTCCCCCTATATCCCAGCCTCAAACCCCGCACTTAACACACCCCCTATATCCCACCCTCAAACCCCCCCACACAACACACCCCCTATATCCCACCCTCAAACCCCCCCCACACAACACACCCCCTATATCCCACCCTCAAACCCCACCACCCAACACACCCCCTATATCCCACCCTCAAACCCCCCCACACAACACACCCCCTATATCCCACCCTCAAACACCCCCACCCAACACACCCCCTATATCCCACCCTCAAACACCCCCACCCAACACACCCCCTATATCCCACCCTCAAACCCCCCACCCAACACACTCCTATATCCCACCCTCAAACCCCCCCCACCCAACACACCCCCTATATCCCACCCTCAAACCCCCCCCACCCAACACGCCCCCTATATCCCACCCTCAAACCACCCCCACCCAACACACCCCCTATATCCCATCCTCTAACCCCCCCGCACTCAACACACCCCCTATATCCCACTCTCAAACCACCCCCACCCAACACACCCCCTATATCCCACCCTCAAACCAACCCCACCCAACACACCCCCTATATCCCACCCTCAAACCCCCCCCACCCAACACACCCCCTATATCCCACCCTCAAACCCTCCCCACCGAACACACCCCCTATATTCCACACTCAAACCCCGCACTCAACACACCCCCTATATCCCTCACTCAAACCCCGCACTCAACACACCCCCGATATCCCACCCTCAAACCCTCCCCACCCAACACACCCCCTATATCCCACCCTCAAACCCCGCACTCAACACACCCCCTATATCCCACCCTCAAACCCCACACTCAACACACCCCCTATATCCCACCCTCAAACCCCGCACTCAACACACCCCCTATATCCCACCCTCAAAGCCCCCCCCACCAACACACCCCCTATATCCCACCCTCAAACCCCCTCCACTCAACACACCCCATATATCCCACCCTCAAACCCCGCACTCAACACACCCCCTATATCCCACCCTCAAACCCCCCACTCAACACACCCCCTATATCCCACCCTCAAACCCCGCACTCAACACACCCTCTATATCCCACCCTCAAACCCCGCACTCAACACACCCCCTATATCCCACCCTCAAACCCCACACTCAACACACCCCCGATATCCCACCCTCAAACCCTCCCCACCCAACACACCCCCCTATATCCCACCCTCAAACCCCGCACTCAACACACCCCCTATATCCCACCCTCAAAGCCCCCCCACCCAACACACCCCCTATATCCCACCCTCAAACCCCCTCCACTCAACACACCCCATATATCCCACCCTCAAACCCCGCACTCAACACACCCCCTATATCCCACCCTCAAACCCCCCACTCAACACACCCCCTATATCCCACCCTCGAACCACGCACTCAACACACCCTCTATATCCCACCCTCAAACCCCGCACTCAACACACCCCCTATATCCCACCCTCAAACCCCCCCCACCCAACACACCCCCTATATCCCACCCTCAAACCCCGCACTCAACACACCCCCCTATATCCCACCCTCAAACCCCACCACCCAACACACCCCCTATATCCCACCCTCAAACCCCGCACTCAACACACCCCCTATATCCCACCCTCAAACCCCACCACCCAACACACCCCCTATATCCCACCCTCAAACCCCGCAACCAACACACCCTCTATATCCCACCCTCAAAACCCCCACCCAACACACCCCCTATATCCCACCCTCAAACCCCACCACCCAACACACCCCCTATATCCCACCCTCAAACCCCCACCACCCAACACACCCCCTATATCCCACCCTCAAACCCCCCCACCCAACACACCCCCTATATCCCACCCTCAAACCCCACCACCCAACACACCCCCTATATCCCACCCTCAAACCCCCCCCACCCAACACACCCCCTATATCCCACCCTCAAACCCCCCCCACCCAATACACCCTCTATATCCCACCCTCAAACCCCGCACTCAACACACCTCCTACAACCCACCCTCAAACCCCCCCCACCCAACACACCCCCTATATCCCACAAACCCCACACTCAACACACACAGTGAGCACGTG